>WEIV01010840.1:4031-27300 GCA_013390005.1 Calyptomena viridis | reverse complement strand
GGACGCTGCCCTCCGCCCGCCTGCTGCTGGCACCGTGCTCTACTAAAAACTGGTCTCCGCACCGTTCGGATCCCCCGACCCGCCGCCAGGAGCGGCGAGGTCCGAAGGGCAGCTGCAGCCAGGCACACGCACCCAACCGTGGGCATACCGAGTGGTCCCGGGCCGCACGAAACCGAGACGGTCTGCCTCCGACAGCACTCTCAGGCACCTCAGAAAGCAAACGTTTACGTGCCATTTGCAGGTATTCTCTTACCAGGCCACAATAATGAGCGTTTTCTAAAATACAAGATATATTCAACTCACCTGCAGAGTGTTGCACCTTGTATTTGGCGTTTGCTGACGTTTCCTGGTCTCAGATGTGCTGCTGCTGCTGCTGTTCCTCCGACTCAGCTTTTCCAGCGCATGATATTTTCTGTAGTGTATTGGTCCCACTCCAAGTTGTAGCTTTGAATGCTGATTACATTCTGGAGACAAGTTTTTTCCTAGTTGCTCTGTTGTCCTCCCATCCATTTCGTTCGGACTCGAAATGTCAGGTAATGATGTACATGATGTCAGGTAACGGGGCAGCTTTTAAGTTCCATCAGAACTCTTGCGGTCTCTCAGAAGAAGAATTGCCCATCAAAACTGAAAAGAAGTTCAATGAACTCCTACGATTTTACACTTACTTGATCTAGTACTTCAGAGAACCTGGCCTTCTTCAGGTGCTTTTCTGGTATTCTAAGTGAATCATGTGACCTTGGGCAAGAGTCAAAAATGTTTTTTGCCTCCACTGAGGTAATCTGTAAAATGAGGGGAATGTATTCAGATGGATTGCTGGATGTGAAGTTACATAAAGCCCCCTGCAAAGAAGGCAGCGTGGTGGCATCTCTTTAGGCTGAGTTTAGATTAAGAACTATGCACCCCTCTTTCATTTATAGCCAGACATACAGGAGTATGATGCTCTGCCTTTTTCTTCAGCCCATCTTCTACATATTTATTGCTAACAAGTTTTCAGCGTCATGACTCACACACTTAAGGTTGTCAGATTTTCAACACAGCTCGAGGCTTTTAACAATCACTTGTTACAGGTTCAAAAGTTCATTTGGGTTTTGTAGATTGTTCCTTTGCTGAAAATGAGGACAACCACTGTAGCCAGACCATGAAATTTCCAGCACTCTAACTTTGCTTGATCTTCAGATGTTTTTCAGTTCTTTGTTTTGCAATGTTTTATGGTTGTCCTGAGCTCATACAAGATTAATGTTTTTTTTGTGTCTCGTATGTATTCTGCATTGCAAGCACAGCTCAAACACACAATTCAGTATTACTCCTTATGTTCCAGCCCTGCTTCTTAGGCAACAGAAGTAAATTTTGCTATTGATTCCAGGTGCATATTGGAATCAATACACCGCAACTGAGATAATTACCAAGACGCAAAGGCACAACAGAAAAATGAATTGCTTAAAATGTTTTAGCACTGTAACTAGACTCAGCTAAGTGGTGTAGAGTAAATTTTGCAGGCTGGGAAAATAAGATCTTAGCCTTTCAATCAATAAATATTTTGTTTAAAACTATATTAAAAATATAAATATTAATTATCAAACTAATATTTAACATCAATATTTTAACATAAATATTAACATTATAATATTAATAACAGTAATATTACTATTTTAATATAATATTTTAATATTTAATATTAAAATTAAAACAATATTTTGTTTAAAATTGAAGAAATTAATTTGATTGCTGTATTTTGGAAGACACATAGAAGTCAGGTTCATAAAAAACTATCAACATCACTCTTCTGAAAGTGTCTCAGAATGATTAGTGCCTCTTTTACTCTACAGGTATTTATGTCATTTCATAATTAAAAGAAAATTATTCATCTCCCAAGAAACTTACAGCTAATCTAGGGTCTGTCAATTCATTTGTTTATTCGTCAGGGACCCCATGTACATATCACAGCAAAGCCTCTATTTGGCAAGCCAATTAATTAAATGACTACCTTGGACCAGTGAATAGGAGATTAACTACTCGACTGCTTAATTGCATATGTTTGAGCACCTTCCTGAAACAGAGACCAAGCCCAGAGTAATGGACAAAGCACTTACAGAGCCTAGATTACAAAGCTATATGCCAATCCTTCTGTGATGGTGCCTCCACAGGGAAGCCCTTCTCCCCTGGAAAACGTTTACATCGCTGGTGATGGAAAAAGAACTCGCATCTACAGTGGATGGGTCTTTCCCCGAAGCTGAACTATGATCATGAAAGCCTCTGACAGATAACCTAAGAACAATTGCTTTCCAAAATCAGGGCTAAATAGCAATTACATTTCTTTGACTTATAATAATTCTCCCATATAAGTTTCATCTCTGTGTTATTGTATGATTATTTAATAGAAAACAAACTGCAAATGATTAAATCTTTTGCAGAACTGTTTCTGCAGAAAGAAGGTTTACTCCGAGTAAAAACATTTTGACAAAGATTGTATGATGTGTAATTTCACTGAGGTAAATATGTACTTTGTTACATTTAATAAAAATACTACTTTTAATAGTATATCTTTTTGCTGCATATGGGATTACATATTCTGTGAGGCAAAAATATATGTTCTGAAGAAGCATGAGTAAGTCATTTGGGTTTTTTTTGCTTTTTAATTCTGAGCTCGAAAGGTTTGATTTCCTACAAAACCAAAATCAATCAAATATGTAACCGCATGTTTGGTAAAGTTTATTCAGTCAGACCAAAAATATTCTAAACTTATATTAGAAAGAAATCAAGAAAGCACTTGCTAGAAATCCTTGGTAATTCCCATGCTACTTCAAGAATTTTACAGGGAAATGGAAGGATTTATTTGTAGAGTATATTGCACTATAAACCTTGAACTTGATTGACATCCCAATATTGTGGTATGCGTGTTTAATAGTAATATTTTATAACATTTGTTATGATAAAGCGATGAGCTTTGCATCACTTTTGCGCAATATGCACTGTATTTCCTGCCACCCGGCTTTGAAATGTAAAAGTTCATCAGACTTATCAGTAATACATTATACAACAAAAATATATTTACTCAGATCAGTAGATTTCCAGTGGTAAGGGATGACAGGATGAGGTTGCACTTGTTGTCCTTTCTTTAAGTCTATTTCTTTTATTTTATTTTTCTAAGGGGGGCTCTACAATCCCAGTCACAAGGCAAACAAAAAAAATCAAAGAATATATACATACAAAAGAAAAAATTAATAATGGTAATTAAATTTACTTAATAACTTTCATTCAATGCTCCTTGAATGCTTTGCAAATGTTGATTCCTTTAATTATCCTTTGCTATACCTCTGTAACAGTGAGGTGTTAAGTAATGATGCTGGCGGATCCTGAACAAGTACTCAAGACACTCACCAGAGATGAGAACCAACTTTAGAGAAAGCCATGTGGAAGGCAGAGGAGGTTGGTGGGATAGTGCCTGTGGCAGTATCTTTTAGTGCTGTAATCAGCCAAACCTCTCACACCAGTTTCCTGCTGAGGTTAGTTGTTGGAAGGGAAATGTGTTTGCTGACGCTTGGCCTTGTGTCACTGCCTGCCAAAGCCACCTGTGGGTTCAAATTCCTTTGGCATGGTAGGCTAATATGGTGGTGATAACCTTACCCTTAGAAATAAATGCTGAATAGTATTTAAGGTAATCATTTTACACATAAGGCATTGGAAATGCAGGCTGGATGTGGAGTTTAACCCCCAAACCATGGATGTATATTTAACAGCTGGAAGTATTTTTTTCTTTTTTTTTTTTTAGCTAAACATGACTAAACTTTACTGTATGATCTATCTGACTCGCACAGTATTGGACTTGAAATAAGTGACGATGACTGAAAAAGATGTTATCCTAACACTTAACTTCTTATTCAAGTTAGACTCTAAGAGTGCCTCTGTCAGCTCCTTGGAGCCAAGTCACTTATATGATAGTGTTTCCTTTGAGGATGCACTGTGAAAATTTGGATGTAAAGTCATTAATGCTTTGAACTGTTGCTGCAGATTTCTCCTGTCTCAGTAGGTCTGGCACGACAGATATGCTGTAGTGGAGTCCGCATTAAATACCTCATTACTAGACGTATCATTGTGTCTTCTGTTTTGAAAGAATATTTGCCAAGGGAATCTCAAAATGTGAACACTGATCCAAAACTGTCTTCACACTAGTACTTGCACATGCCTGTCAACAATTTCTGTTGGAGGATAGCTCATAATGCAAGACTTGACAGAACAGATATAGCAGGTGATATTTAAAGGTAAAAGCGTGGGAGATTTCTTTTGCTGGATTAGTACATGATCCAGGTTCCTCAAAATACTGGCGAACCAAGGACAGCAGTTTGAA
Source organism: Calyptomena viridis (assembly GCA_013390005.1). Taxonomy (NCBI): domain Eukaryota; kingdom Metazoa; phylum Chordata; class Aves; order Passeriformes; family Eurylaimidae; genus Calyptomena; species Calyptomena viridis. Next base: position 22,955 of record WEIV01010840.1, on the reverse strand, counting down.
AATCATGAAATGGGGTGAACATCTGAGCTGCCTGGCACCCTGACTAGCTATAGGTGGAGTGTTAAGAGTAGCACTTTCCAGCTATTTGTGAAATGCCTATGTGTGAAATCATTGGCATATTAAAAAAAGCTGTCTGTTTAACCATTTTGCAGTATTTGCTCAGTGTATTTGGGCATTTCTGAAGACAAAATAACCCTAAGCATGAATCTACAACAAACAGAAGTTTTATGGAATTGTCAGCTAGATGTTAGGGAGATAATCATGTTTAGCATGTTTCATATTTATACATTATATATTCCATCTGCCTAGCTTGCTTACACGCACAGTGGGCAATGAAACAATTGTGCTGTAACTTCTGAAGAGAGAAATTGAAAGTTTGTTTCCTTTCCTTAGCCAGGGTACTGCCCACAACACTCCTTGATCCTACGGAGTACTTTTGTGTGTGCGTGTGCCATGCAGAGAGCTAGGCAGAAGCACAACTAAGCTTTTTCAAGCTGGCAGGTTCATCAAGCAGAAGGATACAGAAAGAAAGTACAAGAGGATTCTGTTATGTAAGTGATGCATAATCTTGATGAGCTGATTAAGAGATATTGTTGTATATTGTTCAACTACTATAACCCAGTCAGTTAAGTTACCTGTGGTCTAGGAAAAAAATCTGTCCTGATGAAATTCAAATTTCTGAGGTTGATCTCTAAGTTTACGTGGCATAAAGAGTACTGGTTGTAATGCCCAGTCGTCGTCTGCTGAATTCTATTTCCCTGTCCCTCCCCATCCACCTTATTTGCCCCAGCTGCGTTGTTAACTCAAGATAACACAACCTAAGTATGTCCTTGCTATGGATGGCTACAATACCCTGCCAATGATCAGAGTTTCCCTGATAGCACCTCTTTGATGGGGGTAAGCTGGGAATAAAAATAGTGGACACAGGACTCTGGGACAAAATAATAATTTCCAAAGTAAAACAGGGTAAACCTATGGTGCTGTGGGCCAGTAGTGAACACTTCCCACATCATGTGATTCAGAGTGTGTTAAAAGTAGGGCAGAAACCATTTTTCTCAGCTGAATTAATTCTTCCCAGCATGCCTTCAATTAATTTAGTATTTTATCCTTTAAACTGATTTATTATTGTATCACAGATAAAGCTGAACAAGTCACTTTGGGATTTCAGCTTCTAGGATGGATGGGTTATTTGTTCTGTGTTTTAGTGACTTTTTTTGGTGCAATTTTCAATGGAAAAGCGGCACCCTATGCATTCAACTGTCCTGGTAGGATTTTACATTCTCAGTCAAGGACCTTCCTTCTCCAAATATCCTAGAGGCTTGTCAACTACAAATAGAACAAGTGTGAGAAGTGGGGATACTGCTGTATTGCAAAAACCAATATATTTTATTAATGATTGTCATGGTCCCCCATTGAGATGGACGTTTCTTGCAGGAATCTCTAGCTGAGATTCCCCAAAGCAGATCTGGAGGTCTAGATGGTAGACATAACATAGTGAACTCTTAATTGGTGAAGCAAACAACTGCTTCCATAGGTGCAGCCTGGAGAGTTTGTAATTACTCTGCTGGGTGAGCACCTGAGCATGCAGCATTCTGGAGAATGAAGGGTGAAACTCTTATTTATGTGGTTTTTTTAAAAAAAATTGATTGTTTTTTAAATACACAGTGTCCTTGTGACTTCAAGACAGGGAGTAGCATGGGTCCACCATTAAAATACAGAATGTTATTCTAGTATTCTCAGAAGAAAAGTAGCATCACAATTCATTCCTAATCACATTACAAAAATGATACATAATTTATATGCATATTGCTTAAATGGCTACCATTATATCCCCAAAGAATTACTAAATGGGAAGTGAGCATTCAAAATATATTATTCCTGAATTAACAAAGAGTGCATTAACAATGTTGTGTCTTCTACATGAAACCATATTTAGCAACTAATTTGACTGATAGGCAAAGAGAGAGTGCTGTCATGCAGGTCTTTTTTTTTTTTTTTTTTTTCCCCTTCAGCTCTCATGCTGTTGCAAAGACCTATTGCACATTACTGTGCAAAGGACTTTCAAAGCTTTTTTCTCTTTTTTCTTCTAACGGTATATACCAATATTTAGAAAGCAAAAGTATTTTATAAGCTATCCAATGAGAGAAAAAAGTAGTGAGGATACATGAAAGAAGAAGAAAGACATACTAGGAAATTCAGGTTAAATACTAGAAGTTACTATTAAAAATCTGGTGGATATTGCTCAAGAGGGGAGGCAGCTCAGACTCCAAGCAAGGAAGGTGAGTGGGTTGGTGGCTCAGCTCTATGACCAGGACCTCTGACTCTGGAACAGAAGCAGCAGTAATGGAAAAGGACTGGAATCAGAGGAGGAGGAAGGAGGAAGCTCATGTCCCTTCAATGCTTTTGGTAAATTTGCAGCTGCATTGCCTTTTATGAGTAGCGAGAACATGAAGAAACACTAGAGAACACTAACCTCTATTTCAAATTAAGGAAAAACTATTCTTCAGTATTAAATGTCAGAAATTTATCCAGGGCTAGTTATTCAGCTGGTGTGTGAATCAATATGATAAACTGGTTTGGTCCTCTAAAGCAATGGAACCAGGACAGCTTAAGTTCAGTATTTAAGATGAATTAACTGTTTAACTTAACCTCTTACTATGACTTGAGGGATTTCGTTTAAAAAAGCATGTGTGAATCCAACCTTGGAAAAATACCCATACAGCTAAACGCAGGGCTAGATACCCAGCATGGGGGTGGTAACTGTACATTGTTTCAGAATAATTACATGGAAGCTAGGATTTTCACCCTTCTATCACCCTCTCCCCTCCCCTCACCCAGTACAAGCCTGTTAAATTAGATTACATTGTATTCCAGCGTTCAGACTGTGGTGTGTGTTCTGAATGCTCTGCTTGGCCTGTTGATCTGCTATGGAGGTGTTAATTTTGAAGCTGGTGTGGTGCAAGGCCTAGATGACACATTGAGTTAATGCAATAGCACTTTACCTAAGAAAATCAGGGTTACACTTCAAATTTGACATTGCTTTGACAATGCCGGGCTAGCATAGGTAGCCCTCAGTTCCCACCCCTCCAAACAGACACAGTGCAGTGCTGTAGAGCTGACACCAGCAGTTAGTGCGTGTGCAGAACAGCTCGGGACTGCAGATGGACGAGTGCTCACAGGCATTATCAGAGGGGACCGGACTGGAAACATTTCAGGCAGCACATCCTGTGCTTCCTCAGCACACTGAGAATTCACCTGTCAAAACAATAGCTATTACATCCTCCACCCCAAAACATGCAGATGAATAGAGGCTGGGGGTGGGAAGGTTTTGCTGATTATTGACTGTAATGAAGGAGAGTGGGTGGTGATTGCACGTAGCAGAAACCTGGAAGAAAGGCAGTATGATATAATTTCACCCTGGGAATCTATTGCTATGGCAACAAAGAAGAGGGGTTTTTTTTCTTTTTTTTTTTTTTAATTAAAAAAACCCATAGGGTTCAATACAAAAGTATCACAAAAGCAGAAATCAGATTTCTAACAAATATTTTCTCCTATTTGCTTGTATTTTATTAGTTTGTGTTGTTTCTGAAATATTTGTAAGCATGAAAAATAGATGTTTGTGGCCACTAACATTTCCCCTAAATGAAATAAAGTACTGTTAGCTTTATAGACTTGGTGTGAAGTCCCGGCAAAACCCCTGTTTTGTGTTCTTGATGTTCAGGCTACAGACCCCTTATAGTTTATATTCTGTTGAAGTGTTCCTCTAGATTTAACAAGATGTAACTGAGGTCAGGATTTGGCCTGCACCATTTGCTATTCCCTATAGATAAAGAATTAATGAAAACAATTACTTTCGCTTAAAGCTACTGAAGTAGGCGTTGGTGGCCATTACAAGACACTCAGGCAGCATTTCGCTTCAGGAACTGCAGCAGCTTGGGCTGGTGAACACATGCTTAGGGACGTAATTTTCTACATTTTGTTTATGAGAAAGGTTGAAGCTCTGCAGTAACATTAAATGAAGGAGCATCCTTCTATAGCAGGAAGTAAAGCCTTTCGTCAGAAGGCCAGATGAATACTGCATGGCTCTGTGCCAGCATCACCTGCCAAAGCCCTCAGATCACCACTCTGTGCCTCCTGTAGACAAGCTGCTGGTACAAGGAAGAGTTACCAGTTCTGGATTTCTTTCTCTGTTCAGGGTTTGAATGAGCATTATGAGTTACTAGCTAGATGAGCCAAAGATTAGCCTGCACCTAAGTTCTGCTCCTCATTTCCCCTTTGAGACATCTTCACTTCATGATTTTAGGCTTCATTCCATCCTGTTTAGGCTTCATCCATTCCTGCTTTCCATAGTCCGCACTATGGGAATCACATTTACTGTTTCTTTGCTCAGATATGATATTAATTACAATTTTACACTCATGTTTACAGTACTTCAGCTCTACACCAGGCATAATTGTATTGTTTCATAATTAAAACTTTCATTATTTCATTATTTTCATGTATTTTGCACTATCTGTAAGCTTTTCATGTGATACTAAAATTATCTTTTTCCACACCTTTTTTTTTACATAGAACTTGCAAAAGAGATGTCTGCTATTGTGAGATACCCTGAACTCCATGCACAAAAACCTCTGTGGACATCAATAATATTGATAGTCAAAATACAGATTTAGTGAAGAAAGGCAGCATACCTACAGCAAGAGACATTGAATCAAACAAAGCAATTTCAGCCTGTATGACTAGTTTGTACAAAACACAAACAAACCAAACTCAAAATAAGAATAAGAAACAGAGAAGAAACAAATGAGAACCAGGGACTCAATCTGACAGAAAACAAAGTTTAATACAGAGGTTGGATCCTAAGCGTTTTTCCCTCCAGTGAGCAGATAGGATGCTGTTCTGTTTAAAATTCAGTTTAGAAACACCTACCAGGCTGGGAGGTGCTGCAACACTGATGTACCATATTTCCACTATATTTACCATACACATATAGCAAATCAGATTGCCACTCATTGCTTACCTTTGGACTGGAGACCTCTGTTCTGTATAAGAATCTGTAGTTGATGCATATAGGAGTTTGTGGTTGGCACTGACCTTAGTCAAACAGCTCTGGTACACCCACTTCCTCATCATTGTTGGCAAACAAGGCTGCAAACACACATTAACATGTGTTGGGTGTCTTGAGATGAGAAGATAGAACAGAGGCAAGTCTTCTCAGGGTGTATTGAGATCTTAGGGCGTATTTCCAGTCTTTGGCTGGGAAAACCATCTGTAAGGAGTTGCTGAGAAATTTTCTGTGACCAATTTTTACTCTCTCTTCAAGTGCCTTGCCCATAAATTGTGAATTTGCAATAAAAGGACTCTGTCCAGGAGACAAAGATTCCACCACAAAATTACTGCTCACAGAAACTGTAACACTTGTATCTGGATGGAGAGGGACTGAATTATGTTTTCATGACACAGAAGAAATGAATATCAGTCTCAGAGTTCTTCCTGCATAAAGAACAGGTACAGCCTCATGTGCTTTTTTTGGCCTGGTATCTGCTTTCAATGTTTATTTGCTCTTCCTTCTTCCACAACATCACTACCAGTTTTCCTGCTGGCAGGCCCTCTGGCAGGAGCCCCAGACCCTGTGATGTGAGAAAGCCATGGCACTGCTGCTAGTGTCAAGTGGAGTATCAGTTTCCAGCCCTTTGTGTTGCTAATGGAGCTTAAAATCAGCATGGCTTTCTCCTGTGTTTGTAAGGTAAAGTCACACTGTTTTTTTCAGAATTGTATTTGTCTATTTTTTTTTTCACTACTGACTGCCAGAAGCTAAATCCACCTGTGCTATTACTATATCTTAAGCAATACTATATGGCAGGCATAAATCCACCTCTTGTGTTTTTCTGAGGCTTATAGTAATTAGAGAGACAGACCTCTGTGGACACCATGGAGTACTTTTAGGTTGCTGTTAGTTAAGCCTAACTTACAGTGGTATTTTTTTGAAACAAGCTTAGTATCAACTTGTTCAGTGTTCAGTATGAACTGACTTCTGTGGAGTATCAAATGCTTGGAATTTAAGCAGCAGAAACCTCCCACCTTGTATGTAACAGAACAGCAGGAATTTTACTTCCTTTTAAATAATACAGATTTACTCTGCCTTGTATCTGTGCAGGCTGCAGTAAAAGTGCAAGTCTTTTCTGTGGAAAGTCTTATTGAATTGAACATGGGAAAAATCAATACAATTCCAAAGAAATTTAGCATCTAATATCTATGAATTGAGAATTACATCTTTATTGCAGTGCTCCCTGGGTTGTTCTAAGCATTCTACAGAAAACTTGTCATTCTCTATTAAACTTCACAGGAATTTCCCTTAAATGCTGTTTTTTGAGCTATTGAGACTGGAAGCAGATTCTCAGGGCTAGGAAGCACTGTGGCCTGATGCTGCAGGCCAAATTTCTCCCTGAGCATGAGCAGAAGTGTTGCCCTGACTGGACATAGCCTTGTCCCCCACGGTTGGACAAGGAGAACTTTATTCCCAGGTCATTGGACGGCTAATGTAAACCGTATAGGCTGAGATATATAAGCTTTAACTGCGCAACAAGAAAGGCAGACATTTTCTGACTTCTTAAAAAGCAGACCCTCTACCTGGTCACCTCCTGATTCGGCAGAGTCATGTATCCAGGGTTTTCCAGGCAGTCTGCCTGGGGAACCATGGATGCAGAGTCTGCTAGGTAGGTAGGTAGATTAGAAAGGCTTTGCCATTCTTAAATGCTGAAGCTTACTATGCATAGAAACAGGTACACTAATAGTTAAATAAATGCTTTGAGAAAACTTCTGGCATCTAGCCTTCTCATCATTCTTCCTCCTGGATGAGCCGAACACTACAAAGCACCATTACTTTACTGGACTATTAAAAGTTATCATTTAGTCTGCCTTACATAGGTGTCATTCTTCTGGGACCACAAGACAATCCAAAACATGAAATACAGTGGTGCACTTTCTTAGCAGCACTACTGTAATGACGAGCAGGGTGGTGGGGAAGCAGAACTGGGTGGATGTATCGTTACAGCTTTACCCTGGTAGAAAGAAGAGAAATAGGATGCTTTTTCTTATCTTTAACTCCAAATCAGCAGCATAACTCACATTATATGGCGCAGCTACACTTTTTCAGCATAGAGTACTGTTTAGGGTTCAGCAAATAAACATATTGTTAGATTGGTGGGTCTCAATAAATATCGTGGTGTGAGTGCTGGAATTGTGTGACTGCAGAAGGAAACCCCAGTTTACATTCAGGGACTGCACTCCCATGAATGACATCAAATGAAGTCTAGCATCATAGCAAGATCCATGAGTGATGATCTTTGTTTCTGAGACTTGTTTATAAAAAAACCACTACTAGTGTGGAGTCTGCCCTTCTACTCTTCACCGCAGTGAAAAGAAAGACTGCAGAAGTGGTCCCACCAGCTTCAGCATGAGTCATGGGGGAGTTCTCCATGGTGAGAACCACTTTGTGCTAGATACCTGCACAGACACTAACACTCAATGAGTTTTGATAGTGAAAAGGCTGGTTTTTAGTAGTACAGAAAATAATGAAATCTTACTTAAAACAGTACTTCTCAAATGTGCCTTCCTAAGAATGTGAAGGAATTTAAGGAATTATTCTGCTTTCACGGAGTAATGCTATGTGACTCCTTCTCAAGTACAGCAGGATTAGGGAACAGAGACTTAGCTTTAAATCAGGCCTACCAAGAAAGCAAAAGGGTGAGATTGACATAGTGAGGCTTTTATTACCCTCTGCTTTGGCAGGTAAACACAGAGAAATTGACGCTGGCTAGAATTTGTTCTTATGTAGAAACACAGAAAGCCAATGTTGTGTAGAAGAGTAATTGTAGAGTGAGTCCTTGGTCTTTCAATTTTTGGTCAAGCTAGTGTTTCCATTTGGCTCTGAAACATCTTTGCAAGAGAAAATGCTTTCATTAACAGTTTCCCTATGAAATGATGATCTACCAACGTATCAATTATTTCATGGATAGGAGATCAAGCAGGACAAGACTGGCTAGCCATAAATTTCTATTTATTTTGTCTTCTCTGCTATAATTTATATTAATTCATGAGTTGGTTCAAAGTGGAAAATAACCAGTTGTTGTGGTTTAGGAATAGTTCTCCTTAATTCAGTGCCTGCACCAAGACTCTCCCAAACCAGAAGCTGCTTGCTTACTTCCCCCAAGTCCCCGTCCCCCTTCTTGCTCTGGGGATGGAGCTGAGTCTTGGAGACACACAAAGGTGAAAATCACATGCTGAGATAAAAACAATATACTGGAAACAGCAATGACATAAGAAATTTAACAGTAACAGCAACAATATTAATAAGAAAAGTGTACAAAGAGAGGGTGATTTACATGTGAAATGCCCACCAAGTCTGGGACAACGAAAACTAATGGTGAACAGACTATGTGTCTGGAAAGGGCCACCCTTGTTCTTAAAAGGTGTTGAATAACACAATGTCTTGGCCACACTCATTCCTGCTCATCTGGGCCAGAAGCAGGACACCAGTTCTTAAAGCCACTGCATTTAGAGAGTATTGGCCTGAAAAGGAAGAACATACATTAAAATCTTCAAGTTCTATGTAAGGCAACAAAAACATACTGACTTGTAAAATAAAACAGAGGGAGAATTACATTAAAGACCCTATAAATTTTCATAATGTTATGGTTTATTTTATGGAAAGCTTTTTCCCCTTTGTTTACAAGAAGGCCTGTGCATGGTCAGCCCCCCCCTTCCCCCACTGGCATTGGCTCTGCGCCTTGGGCTGGGCAGTGCCTGACTGCCCCGTTCCCAGTGCTGCTGGAGAGCAGAGCTGCTGGTCCACCGCAGCCCCCAACATCGGGGGGGAAGGGAGGGGCAGTAGCCATTTTTGGACCAGAGCACGTGGCGAAAAACAAAGGAATTTTCTGCAGTTTGGGACTGGAAGTAGGCGGGGGTGAAGATGGACCAATGAGACACTAGGCTACGCCTTTCTGGGGTGGGAAAAGTGTGGGAAAAAGGACATACACGCATGTGTGGGGGTGCAGGGAATGCTGGGCCAGAACAGAAGGTATAAAAAATGGTGAAGCCCATGGCTCTTTTCGGCTGTGCTGAGCTGCTGGACAGACTTGCTGCTCCTTGGGACCTTGAAAACACCATCTTTGACCATGTGCTGGCTAGACTGGGACCTAAGAGACTGTTTCCCAAACACTGTGGAGCTCCGGCATCAACTTGAACGCCTTCCTCATTGCAAATTCCTTGTTTGGCTAGAAAAAACCTACCCTGCCTTTCCCTCTCTCTCTCCTCTTTCTCTCTTCACAGCACGGGCTCTGGGGCCCCTCTCCTCGTCTCCATCAGGATCATGGGTGCTCCAAAACGCAGTCCTACCCCCATGGGTCCCCAAAATCCCAGGGGTGGGAGCCAGCCCCTCTTCTCATTTTCACCATGTTTCTCAGGGTCTCCAAGCCCACTCCTGCCTTGTGGATTCCCAGATCCCAGGGGGGAGCCAGTTCCAGTTTGCTCTCCTGAGGCTTATCCAGCCTCATTCTCTCTCTATCTCTAATTTTCTCTCCCTGTTCCCCGGGAGCATTTTCCGTGGGAAGTCCCTGTGGGAGCCCCTGTTTTCACCTACCCCCTCTTCCCTCCAACACCCCCTCTGGCCACCAGGAGTCACTACAGCTCTGAAACCCCTCCTATACCCTTCACACCTGCTTGCAGGCAGGCTTTGCTTCAAGCCAAAAAGCTTGTGTTATTTTCATTGAGAAGGACTGTTTTGTTGTGTGCTGGCTCCTCATGTTTTCTTTAATTTTCTGGTTTTTATATTGCTTTGATAAGGGTGTTTTTAATACATAACATACATTTTTATTTTCTGTTTTAATAAATTTCTTTCTATCTTTATACTCAAACAAGTCTTAAAAAATTTAATATTAAATTTATTTTAATTCATTTCCGCTGTCCCATTAAACGGCAACACACAAATGGTAGAGCCTTTTTAAATTGAACTTACTGATTCTGGTATATGGAACATAGATGCTACTGCAAAGACAAAGCTAGTGCTACCTAAAAGCTCATAACCTTAACAGGCAAAAAGTGCTGTAGATACAAAAAAGTGCTGTAGAGTATGAATGAAGAGTATTTTGCGTTTGCTAGGAGTCTGAACATTTGTAACCTTGATTCAAAATGCAGCCTTTTGAAAATAAACTACATTTGATAATGCAGATGGTAGAGCTAAACCACAGGAGATCAGAAATGAACAGTAAAGATGAAGATCAGACACAAAGTATCATTCTAGGTGAAACAAAATATTTCAGATCATAACTACAGAACCTGGAAGAAATGTAAATGTTCTTGTCAGTGTTACAAGAAAGACTCCCCTATGCATTCTTGTGTAGAGATGGGTGGTGGCTCCACATGTGCATGCATTAACCTCAATTCCAGGATTTCAGGCCAACTAGGCTATGGGTACTTAAACATTAGGCCTGGCATTCTTCAATGTGAAAGCCTCCTCCACACTTCACACTTTCATTTGTGCTGGTAACGGAGAAGTCAGAGATGTGAGTGGTGCTGTGATTGTGCTTGAACCAAGTGTTTTGCTTCCAGGGAAATGTTAATATATTTTACCACTGAGCATTCTGGTGTGCTCACAGATCTAGATTATTTTAGTAGTTCTTTCCCTCTCACCCCAATGTGAAACTGGTAAAATAAACATTTTTCTCACGCAATTTTATCTACATTGAGGTGTCTTTTATATCTGCTGCATCAGTTATGTTTATTAAATATTGTCGAGAGTTGTGGCAGATAAGCTGCAGTTCCTTAAAGTCTGAACTACGTTTACTGTTTCTCAACAAAGTAGGAGCATTGTGACAGGGGTACCTACCCTAAGGCCTAAAATCTGATCAGAGAATGCAAACAGGGCAAGTTATCTGTGATGAATTACTGGTGATGCCAGGATACTGTTTTGGTGTTGAATTATGCTAATACCAGCCTGGTTTATCAAACTCCAAACACACATCCAGTTTTTTGAAGTTAGATGCGACAGATAAACTAGTAGCTGGCCTGTAAATTTGTGAGTAGGAGTCAATCACTTTATACTATAAAAGTCTAGTCCCCTTTCATACAGTCAGGTTCTTCTAACATAACCCTTCTTGGAGATTCCTCCCCTGGGTGAGGACGCCTTCCAAGGATACTCCTCAAGGTTGAGCAAAAGAGATCTCCCCATGAGCATTGGTATGAGTGAGTTACATCAAATCTCTACTTAATAATTATTTCTTTTTGCTAGCTTTAATGTAACTGCTTCAATGATTGCTTCAATATAGTGCATTATCCTTTCTTATTTTATGCTACTAGTAGTTTAAGTGTTTCTATTGTGTAGTAAGCAATTCTGATTAAGATCTTTTGTCTGATCATTTGTAATAATAAATGATCCATTTTATATAAATATTTTGCCATCATTAAAACCTGTAGAACAAAAGTGGTTCAATCACCCTCTGTGATTTAAACTGTGACCTCCTTAGATTTAAACTGCTGACATAATCCAAGGCTAAGATTGGGTTCAGCCACATCTAGACTTCTCTCTGAGAAGTTTAGAAAGCAAGGGAGTATTTTCTGCACCTCGTGACTCAATGACAAGGCTTCTTTAATAATTGTTGTCTAAGCTTTCTACTCCCTCCTCACAACAGGCATCCTGAGGAAATGGTAGAAGTGGCAGAAATCTTCCTGTTAGGAACATATGCCCTTAATGACTCCACTGGAATTTCTTCACTCTGCAGTTAAGATGCACTGTGTAGAGGAGCCTAATGCTGTGTAACTCTGGCTTATTTTAAAATTTGTTCTTTTATTTCTTTAGTGTATTTGTTTTTATGTCCCTTTCACCTACTGTGTATCTCTTCACCTGGTTTGGTTTCCTATCCTATACGCTCCTATTTTTGTTTGCTAGAGGCTCGCTCTGCCTTGACTGCTTCCCAGCACCTGGGGTCTGTCTAAGGCAGCTAAGACTCGGTGCATTGCCTGATTCCACACACCAGGGCCAAAGCTGCAGCCTAGTACAGACCTGTGCTTCTTCCATCTGCCTTAGACCACCAGTTATGAACTGCCCTTGGTCTATCAAATCTGGGACCAAGGAACGTGGAACCTTGGCCTGCAATCCTCTTCTTCTTTTCAATAACCTTAGAAATTAGAAAGAATAATGACAGCATCTGTCTGGATTTTCTGTGAAAATCCTAATACAAAGCATGTCCAGCCCTTTCCTATTTTAATTCTGCTTTTCAGTCATTATTTATAGAAGACAATTATGAAGTCCTGATCTCTGATTTCCTCTGTTAACAGAGCACATTAGAGTGACCTTGCAATGCTTGCCAGTACCAGACACCTGATTTTTTTTCTTCCTGACATTTATCAGTCACTCTGATAGCAGTACACTGTAGCACCTGGATTTTTATGCATCTGAAGGGAAACACAGGAGCAATGCCACTAACAGAGAAATGGGAATGAGACAAACAGGTGCTTATAGTGGTGATGAGACTGTGGAAAAAAAATCATTGCATTGTGACTAGTGTAGATAGCATTCAGGAAGTTGGTAGCAAAACCAAATCTATCAAAAGGGGCAGTTTTCTATAATGGTTATACATGTTTTGATAACAAAAGAGTTCTTGGAGCATTTCTTCCCTCAGATGTAGTTGTAAAGGACACAAAGAGCAACCTTTGTTCAGTATTTACAGATTAATCAAAACATGGAGCTTCACGTTTTTATGTGACTGTATACATATAAGAATGAAGTTGGCACTTCCAGTAAAAGAAAAGATCAATGGCTAATACCATGTTGTTGACATAAGTGATTACTTCTGCTATTTCTGCAACAAGGTCCCAGTTTGCAGACCATACAAGAGGAAGGCCTTTTCATATAATTTCTGAATAAAAGAATGAGATAATGGAAGTTGTACTCATAGTTACCAGAGTTTATGTCTGGACTCCTTTAGCCATCATGCTCCTCAGAAAGCCTTCTGCATACGTTTTAAAAGGATCCCGTGGACCTTCTGTAAAGAAAGGAGGACAGTAATGCCCATTTTCAGTTCTTTCCTGTTCAGATCTTTGGCCTTATTAATTGTTGTGACTGCTAGTAGAGAGTGTAGATAACGTCTTCAGTAACAGAAATAATTTATCGTGTTTCAACACTTATGAAAAGAGCTGACAAGCCTTGACTCACCAAAGCAGACATTTTGCTTTCACTCATTAGGTAGGGTGAAGCAGTGGAAAGGATGGAACTGGAAAGGTCTTTCTTGTCCAGGATGAGATTATGGTTGTAGCCCCCTTCCAGACCTGAAGACCATGGGGCCTGCTAGCCTGTTAGAGAAGGTTTGCTGATAACAGACCCCTGGTGCCTGTTTACCTGGATGTAGAAAGACAGCACCTCTCTTTGTAGTTAGGCTTGAATCTTTTCAACATTTGACTCTGTGTACTTAGAAGTCAGGAGGAACCACCACAGGTAGCTCTGTCATACAGTTTAGATCCTTTAGTCTAACACACAACTCCTGCTTCCTTCTCCCTTCAGCTAGACTACACTTTCTGCATTTCTGTGCAGTTCAGACTGGGAGATGCAGTTCACTTCTAAGTGAGGTAGATTATGTTAGGTTCTATACTTCTCTCCCAGTAGGACAGAACATTGCTCACTGAGAAAGCTGCATTTCAGGGCTGCTAAAGTTGCCTTTGATTAGTACCTTTGCTTTTTAGTGGTGAGTCATTCTGTTCTTTCCTCCTGTGAAAGCTAATCTTAGTTGTTCTTTTGGGACAAATACTTTACAACTGCAGTTATTCAGTAGCAGTGAACTCAGTGCCTTTCTATTTACAGCAAACTTCCTACACTCTGTTGTCTTGTGATAGATCTGAACTCGACAGAATCATAGTGGATGGCACCATACCCCTCTGTGCTAAGAAGAACTTAAGAAAACTGTGATATAGGAAGCAGAGAGTTGGGAAAAGGCAATGGAACACTCTTCCACAGAGATATTTTAAGACATAAGTTTGCTTCTGAGGAGGTGAAAAGGAAGCTGAAGGCATAAGAAATCATGGGCCATTCATTAGCCTCTCACTATCCAAACTTAAGAAGTCCTGCGTCCTAGACCAGTAGAATATCTCTTATTACACAGTGTGACATCATCCTACTGGAGAAGGGCAATCCATCTAAGAAAGGTAGTGCCTTGGAAGAAATTCTGTCATGGTCAACAATTAAGTTGCATGACTGTGTAAACATGGATAACTCTGTATGCCAAAAAAGCTTTGCTTCCTTCTGCGGAAATTAGCGGTCAACAAGAAGTACCTACATCTCTGCTGCAGGGAAGCAAAAGACCTATTTAAATGTATGCAGTAGAAAATCAAATTGAGAACCAGAAAACAATCAGTTGCTCAGGGTGTAGCGACAATCGGATCTATCAACTTCATTTAGAGGTTTGTTCAACTTCCTGCATATCACAGAATCAAGACTGGATCAGATTAGAAAGGACCACAGTGGGTCATTTGGTCCAACCTCCCTGCTCAAGCAGGGTTATCCTAGAGCACATGGCACAGGATTGCATCCAGGCAGTTCTTGAATATTCCCAGTGATGGAGACTCCACAACCTCTCTGGGCAATCTGTTCCAGTGTGCAGTCACCTGCACAGTAAAGTTCTTCCTCATATCCAAGTGGAACTTACTGTGCTTCCATTTCTGCTCATTGCCTCTTGTCCTATTTCTTGGCATCACCGAGAAGAGCCTGGCTCCATCCTTTTGACATCCTCCCTTCAGATGCTTATGGGCACTGTTGAGGTCCCCTCTCTGTCTCCTCAAAGCTGAACAGGCCCAGATCCCTCAGCCTTTCCTGGGAAGAGAGGTGCCTTAATCCCCTAACCATCTTTGTATTCCTCCACTGGACTCAGTCCAGGACCTCCATGTCTCTTTGTATCATAGAATCAAGAATGGTTTGTGTTGAAAGGGACCTTAAAAGTCATCTAGTTTCAATCCCTGCCATGGGCAGGGACACCTCCTGCTAGACCAGGTTGCTCAAAGCCGCATCCAGCCTGGCCTTGAGCACTTCCAGGGATACATTTGAGTATTGCTAGATGCTACTGCGTTCCATGAATGAGTTATTTACATATTTTTCTAGCTTAAATATAGTAGGGTGGCAATACAGTCTGAAGACCTAATAGCAAGGGAAGGAGATATCCCCAATGTGTTTTGTGCACTGGTCTCCAGGCTAACAAAAGATTTTCAGTGCTGGTTTGGGGAACATGAATCAAGTCCTGCCCATGGGACTATCAGGAGTTGGTTTGACTTCCAAGAAACTGCACCCCAAATATGTCTTGATGAGATTGTGCAATATACAATATGAGGAGGGTGACTGCTCCTCCAGAAACTTTGTCATCCTGCTGCTATTTGTTGCTTCTGAGTTACACTATCAGATTCATTTACTTGGTCCAGGATAACAGCTTGTTAAAGAAAATATTTATCATATTCTGTCTTCACGATTAGCTATTGACACAACATGCAATTCTGAAGTTGCTTTGCATTTTCTAAAAAAGAGAGAAAAATGGTAGAAATGGGAAAGGCAGAACCTGGTCTTCAACCTTGCTTATGCTGTGTTACTGAAAGATTTTTACTTTCTGAATCTAAGGATTCCTTTTACTGTTGTTCACCATTACATACCATACCTGTGGAAATTACTTACAAGGAAACTTACTGCTGGAAAAAAATAAAATGTGTTTCTAATGGTCCTTAATTCACCTTGGTGGTAAGAAATAAGAAGAGCCATTTCAATGAGCTCAGCCTGCTCTCCACTGACAAGTGTAAGATTCTGAGAAAGTTTTGGTGGTGGACAAATGGCTAAAAGTTGCTCATTTTTTCTTCCCTCTAAACTTCCCATCTAATACCATTTACTCCTTACCAAATACTATTTACTCCTCTTTAGAACTATTCTGGTTTTGTGAGTTCCAGATTCCCATTCCAATGTATTTCAGGTGCATAACTGAAATGGCTGGGAGATAGGAGCCTAAAAAGGTTTGAGTATCAGGCCTAATAGTTCCTAAGTTTAATTCTTTCCAGAATATGAAACCAAAAGTCAAATAAATCGTAGAATGCAGAATCTAGCAGCTTTTCCCCTTTATTTTTATTAGTATGCTACAATCACTTATGAAGTAGTGGGTATCCATTTTGATGCATATGTAGCTGCTGGATGGCCAGACAAGTCCTAATCCTCCAGTTTGGCCAGGATTAAGGAATCAAGGTAAAACACCTATACTCTCAGGCAAATTGCTAACAAGTTTGTTTTAGTGTCTAGATGCAGAAAGGTCACTTCATGTTTGCAGTAGTTAAATGCTACCAGGCAGAAGTTTAAAGGACATTCTCTATAATTCCCGTAATTAAAAACAGTTTGCAGTATTTGCTGCCAGCACAGATTGTTCAGGTTTGGATGTTGATTGAAGGATTAAAAAAATACAAGCTACATGAAATTGAACATTAACTGGTGAAAAGGAATAAATGTTTATTATGGAAGGAAAAAACCATGCACCTACTTTTTACATCACTCCTACTGTACTGCCACTCTCCTTGCCCACTTCCTTTCTCATCCTCAGGGCATTTCACTACAGCTGCATCTTGCCCTTTACAAACTGCCCTTCCTTTCTGGCATTTGGCCCCTTTAAATAGAAGTTGCAAGTCATGCTGGTTTGCAACAGCTCTGTGATGTATGCAAAAAACAGTATCAGAGCCACATGTTTGTGTTTGCTTGTAGCCTAGGGAGAGATTTGAGCCCAGGTTTGCAGAAGGAACAGGCATTATGGGTTTTTTTTGTTACAATTCACAGTATGTTTCAAAAATTTTCATGGCTTAAAGTCTGCAGCTTAAATCCTGGTGTTGAATTTATGCTTCCTTTGATAAGAAAAAGAAAGCAACCCCCTGTGCTTGTATGGGTCTGAAAGAATGTAAAGCGTCACAAGAAATGCAGCTCTTTTATGTAGGCAGGCAAAAATAAACTTCTCACTTATCGTTTTCTAAGACCTTCTGACAAATTGAGCTATGCCTTTTATGAAAAACAGTTTCTTATTTCTAAAAGAACTCTGCATGGGTTCTTGTTTAGTAGCTCAGGACACAAATTAAGGTGGAACAAGACTTGCGTTTTGGAAATATCGTGCATTTGGTCATCTGTGGTTAACCCTGACCATCAGAACTACACTGCTGGGTTAATGAAGAGTCCTGTGAAAAATTTGGCCTGCTTTGGTGCTTGTAAAATGGCACTCCTGAGTTGCTTTGGAGGGAGGGGATGGGAGTGTTTGCCTCAAACAGCAAGGCCGTTGCTCTTTATGTCCAGTTAATCGTGTAGTAAGGAGGCATTTGCTATTCCAAAAGTGTCCAAGAAGTAGCTAATGATCCCCTTCTTCATAGGTCCTGCCAATGAAAAGAGAAAGTCTTTCATGAGTCAAAATCTGACAGTAGTTTTAAGGCTGGCTATCTGAGCAGGTCTCAGAAAGTTTCAGGTCTCTTATCAAATGATCTCTGCTGTGCAAGGTAGCTGTGGATTCCACTATAGACTTAATGGTCAGAAAAAAGGATACTTGGATAACAAAGTACATAGACAAACTGTCCAGAACAAGTCCCAGATGTTCTGGAATGAGGATTTATCTCAGAGATCCAGAGTGGTTATTTTCTTTACTGTCTTGCTGTGCAGGATTAGTAATAGTACAGCCATAAACACAGAAGAAACAATTTAAACTCCATCTTCTTCATCTGCATCAGACTCTGTTTTGCCAGTTGTCTCAGGGGCAGGGTCTCTCTCAAACCTGGAGTGACTGGATCCAGGGTCCTTTGCCAGCAACTTTACTGTGGTAAGAGTAGTCAGCAGAATTAGGAACAGTCCTTTCCAATCAGCTTGCAGAAAGCTATTGTTCCACCATTCATTACAGACCCAGTCTCCAGGCTGGAGCACGGTGTTCAGTTCTATGGGTCTAGACAACATGACAGATCTCTGTGGTTTCTGCAAAACAGCTCAGAGACATTAAATAACTTTGCAAGTTAATTTTCCCCTTTGGCTGAGGCCTATAGGGAGTGTGCAAACCCCAAGTGATTCTCAGAATTATTATTAAAATACAATGTGATTTTTGTCTGATGAGATCCCCAGAGGAACCCCAAACCTCAGAACTACATGGTTGAATGAAACCTTTAACCCCACTTTTGCTGTGTTTGTGCAACAGGGATAAGCTTAATGCCATCCACTAAACATAACAACCAATACCAGCATATATATGTATCCTTCTTTTTGTGGTAACTCAGTAAAATCTACTTGCCAAGAATCTCCACGAAGATCTCCAGCCTTTGTTACCCCTAGCCTCGCTCTCTTGCTTGTGTCTGTGTTGTTCTGACAGCAAAAATCTCATATTTGCTAACAATGGACTGAGCTACTTCAGTCATCCCTAACCCTATTACTGTTTTCTTTAGATGCTTCAGAGGATTTTCTGTTCCTCAATAAGTGCTCTCATGCTCCCTCAAAGCTATCTCCTGTAGGAGTGGGGGTGTGGCTACAACTTGTCCTGAAGGGGTAACCACCCATCCACTTTCTTTAATTTCTGCCTTAGCCATTCAATCAACTGGTCATCTCTCTTACCATACTTTAGGGAGTACCCTGACAGATAGACTTCTTTCTGAGGTATCACTGTCAGGATATCCTGTTCTGCAGCCTCTTTTGCTGTGTGGAACTGTTTTCCCCTTTCGGTGGGCTCTGCAATGAAAGTAGATACCTCTGCAGGCTTCCAGATACTTTGCAGTAATGCCAGAATCTGTTCCGGATCTTTGATCCCATTGCCCTGAGCAGTCAGCAGTCCTCTTTCTTTCCAGATGGCTCCATGGGCATGCACAACGCTGAATGCATATTTAGAATCAGTCCACATCTTTACCTTT
>WEIV01010839.1:91599-143764 GCA_013390005.1 Calyptomena viridis | reverse complement strand
CAACTCCTGTTTCATACTAATGAGCTGCAGTGAATACCAGTGTTTCACTCAGAATTAACCTCCAAAGGTTTTATTAACTGACTTATAAATAAAGGTCTGTCCTTTCATTGTAATTTAGGCTGTATTCATACTTGGTTGGTTGTTGCCATATCCATTGTACTGTCTGTTTGTTTAGAGCAAAAGAGAAGCCCTGCCAGTAAAGAAAACACTTTTTTAGATATATCTGATTGACTGAAATTCTGCCAATCAGAATTGTCTTCTCAGATTAGCACATAAATTCCCTTATTAGCAGGAAGCTGTGTGTTTACAGAAAAAAAGCCTCAGAATTAACACTTTTTTAATTCTTCAATCACAACTCAATACAGCACTCTCTTAGTATAGTACTTATAATCACATATGGCAATATCTTCCTGAGGTTTGTTTTAGTCTAAGCTGTATTTTGGCAGTGTCTCACATGAAATATTAGTTCATGGTATTCTTTTATTTTGTGTATGCTGGGAGTTTCTCATGACTGATTCACGTCTGTAGAAGCCTGACATTCAACACATATGTTTTTCTTACAGAACAAACTTGGAACTTGAGCTGGTCCATCGAGGAGGAAATTTGTGTTCAGGAGGTGCAAGCACAGCTGGGAAAAGATCATGTTTAAGTAAGTTTCATGTTAGTAAATGCAACATAAATTATTAGAGTATTGAATAAAAATGTCTAGTTCTTTCTAACATTTTCTATATTGTGTCAACTTTTTCCTTTTAAAGCCTTTTTTTTTCTGCCAGTAAGTAGTCTTTGTCTTTTTGTTGCTGTTTGAGGAATCTGAAAACTAATTTGCACAAATTATTCATTAGAACTATTTGTGTCTTGTGAGTATAATCTATTTAGAAATCAATTGTCACACTATTCATGTAATATTTTTTAATATGTTCATATTTTTATGAGTAAAACAAGAAGTATTTTAAGGGTGAAGCAGACAAGCTTTGTTTCACTCTGGCTGTTGCTAGGAATAGTAATATAGCTCATGACTTGTTCTTATATTTAGAAAGATTTGGCTACCATGTCCCATATCTTTAATTTGCCTAGTTCTTCCACTGGCAGGAGATTTTTGCAAATTTTTTTTTTTTTTTAAGAAACTCTTAAATCTTCGTTGTTCCGAAACCTTTAAAATTTTCAAATAAAGCAGTTCTCATTATCAGAAGTGGGTTTTTTCTGAACATAAAATATTTTCATCTTTTACAAACAGTTAGGAATAGGCATTTTCTTTTGTCAGGAAAAACTGGAGAACCTGAGAGTACTACTAGTAGTTTAAGTTCTGCTTATGTAGCAATAGCAGCAGATTCAGTAAGTCAGAAAACTTAGGCCCATCTCTGCCTTTTAGTACATGATTTGTGGGAGATGCTTTTCCTCATCATTTGAGGTGATGAGCCACCAAAAAATGTCACTGAGTGCTGTGCTGTCCACATCCCCTCTAGGACAAGAGCCTTCTGTTACTGCCAGGAAGTGCAGGTCAACTAATTTAATGCATGTGTTGTGATTTTGAAAAGTAGTTTTAACTGTACTGCATGTTGTCTTTCCCAACCATCATTACCTCCCTTTCTCAGCACAACAAGATAACTGAAAAATGCGTGTATTAAAAGAACATTTCTAGATGACAGTTTGAAAATTTCAAGCATTTAATAAACCAAGGTTCCACAAATAATTTCTACTTAGATTAGGGTGTATTTTTAATTGTATGCTCACCTGGTAAAATGGACACTTTCTCTCTGAATATTAGCAAATTATTAATGTGTTGCCCGTTTCATGGGCACATATTTGGAAGACAATGATGAGTAGTTCAGGGTAGAGATTTTCAGCTTAAAATTGAAAAGGTTTTGAAAGTGAAAAAAATTGTCATGATGTTATGCATAATGAGAGTGTATCCCTGTTTTCACATGGCTTTACTGGTCACGCAATTTCTTAACATTGTAGAGTTCAGAAGAATGTGTGCAGGGAAGTGGCCTGTAATCTGCAACATCATATTTTTCTCATTGAGAATTTTTCAAAATCAGGAGATCTAAGTTTCTTTATATGATTTATTTTTTAAGGTAAAAGTGGAATGAAATACATTAATTACATCTTAAAACACTGTGACATGTTTTAAGTCATATCAGTATGAAATTTGTGTTGCATGTACCTACTTAAAAGCTTTATAGGTAGATAGAAAAGATAATGGATTTTCTGATGATGCTTCATCACCAACTAATGCCAGTATATCCTGGAAGATTATGATTTTGCAGATTGTGGTTGAACCACCAGTGTTGGTTCACCCTCTGTACCTCTCTGTAGCATCACTGTTTTTATTATCAGTTGACACAAAGGGAGGAACTACCTGAAAGTGGTTTTTCTTTTTGGAGGGTTATTCGAAGGAAAAAAAAAAGAAAAAAAAGCAACCACCAAGCTAAGGCCTAGTATTTGACACTATGTGATTTGTTTAGTATATTATTTAATTTTTTCTTATTCTTAACACACTATCCCTTCAACCTCATCTTGCATAAAGAAGGGCTCTTACATACTTAGGACCTGACTTTGAAAGAAAGCATGCCTTTTGCTGACAGCCAGTGGAAAGATGTGTCAAGAATTTTAATACATATTTCTCAAGTCTTGAAATGCATGGAGAATACTTTAATCACTGGAGAAATTTCATTTGGAGAATTATAAAATTGAAAATGATACATGGAGAATGTCTTTCCACTGGAGAATTGTCTTATGCTGCAAGTCTTATACTTCAACAAGAAAAGACAATTTTAAGTCCTGTTTAAATTCATATATCATATTTATCTATTTTTCTGGTATTTTTAATATTTTGCCACTGACTCTGTGTGTCGCAGAAAATGAACCGGTTTTCATGTTCATTAAAATAGGTTACTGGAACAAACTAAACTTACAGAAAGTTACTTTACACTTGTCTTCTTAAGAAATGAGAAGCTTCAAGTAAAATTACATCAACTGTTGCTTTTAAAAATCTGTGTTAGTTTACAAAATACAAAATATTTATAAAACATTTATACAATATATAATTTTTTGATTGCAGATCCACTGTGAAACTGTGCCTTAGGTATCTATATGAAAAGTAAAATTGTCCAGTAAGGAGAACTTTTTTTTCATAGAATTACAATCATGGAGTGGCTTAGGTTGGAAGGGACCTTAAACATCATCCTTGCCTTCAGAATTGTGGATATATTTAGGGAGAGTACCTTTTTTTTTCCTATGATGTGATTTGACTGTTTTCATGTACTTGCACACACAAGTTTAATCTGAAATCAGTAGAACATGGATTGAAAACCATATTCATGATTTTTTTTTAAACATGATAATGTACCTGTTTTTTTTCTATTTACAATAAATAGCACTTTGTTTACATTAATATTTTTCTGTTCCTTTCTTAAATGGTTGTGTAATTTTGTTTGAGTGTGTTGTAGTAGTGCTTTTTCCTTTAGCAGATGCTAAAAGGATTCTAGTCATATTTCTGATGAAGGTGTGCTACAGACAGCATCTTACCAAAATGCACTTGTTGTTTTCCACATGATAGGGTAGAATAGTAAAATTTCATGTTTACACGTAAATCAGTCATATTAATGTTTTTAATTTATCTTGCACTTCCAAAAAATTGAAGGCCTTCCGAACTGCCAGGTAAAAGGCACTGTGTATATGAATGTGTTGCTGCATTAAGCAGCTTGGAGACATGAATGCCATCTATTCATTGTTGAAATGTTCACATTCTGTTTATGTTTTGTATTGGTACTTTGTAAAGTTGTTACATAGCAAGCTAGTTATATTTAATCTTGCACTTAAATAGACTTGGTTTATAATGCAAGGTAATGGAGTTGTCCTAGAACAGACCTGTACAGTTTTTCCATTTATTATTATTATATTTAGGTTTGGACTTTAGGCTGAATATGACTAGTGGGAGCAGAATTAGTTTTACATATATGGTAGAGTTTGTTTTCACTAAACAGTGGTATAATTATGTGTGTTTCCTTCATTGCCACTTCCATACTATTGCACGTAAAAGATAAAAAATTGCAGGTTTATAGATGTGTGTTCTGTAGTAGACTTTATCATCTTTCCGTACTCATTCATTTTTCCAAGAGGTAATCCTGTTTTTGAAGCTTCACTTAAAATGTACCTTCAACTTCGTCATTGTCTTATGTGATGAGGAAAGAACTATTTTAAAAATCCATACCCTGTCTAGAACTCGAGTTCTGTTTTGTTAAAGTCTTGCTTGCACAGTATTGAAACTGCTTTTGTTTTTAAAAGTTATTCACATCAGATTCAGCAGAAGTAATTAAAGTATAGCCCAATTTTGTTTTTGTATGTGTGAGATACTGGAGTGTTTCTCTTGTGATTAAGCACACCACTCTGTATTAGTCTTGTAACAACTGTAAAGTGTGGTGATTAGATATTGTGCAAAACAGAATATGTTGTCCCAGAGGAGCTGTTACAGCTGCAAATGCCAAGGACGATGGTGGGAACAAATAGGTCAAGAGCTGTTTTAGTAGATTGCACCATGAGGGCAGCTGCTCTTGGGAAGTAAAATTAAGAATGATTAGTGTAGCTGTTAATGTCAGTGACCAAGTCTGTGTGAGAAGAATGGTAAAGAAAATTTGGCTGTAAAATTGCCATTTTAAGGCTTTAATTTTTGTGTGTGTGCAACCAAAAATGCAAATGGAGTCTTATTACTTACTACTTAAAAATTAAGTCCTATTTTAAGGACTGTGTTATGGTTTTAGAGTCTATGGCCTTGAAAATTCTGTTGGGTTTAGGGGATAATTATGATATATAGCTATTTTACAAGTCTTATTTCTCTGTTTTATAAAGTGTGAGAGATGTGTTTTGCCCTTTGTTTTCATTGTTTGGTATTTGTAGAACGGGTTCAGAGCACAGCATTAAGGCTGAATAATTATAACTTCTCTGTATGATTTTTGTATAAGGCCATGAGCAACCTGGTCTAGTGGGAGGTGTCCCTGCCCATGGTGGAGGAGGTTGAGGTTACATGATCTTTAAGGCCCATTCCAACCCCTTGACACTATTCTGTGATCTCTCTTTACTTTTGTGGATGTGTTTTCCTCTGCCATCATTACTCTGGTAATCTTGCAATAGTTGGTGGACAGTTCCACAAAATTTAAAGGTTACTTGTAAATGAATTTTTCTTCCTTTTTTTCCTTTTCCCCTTTGCGATAAGGATAGGATTAGGGTTTTTGGGAAGGATTAAGTATTCTATCCTCTTGTCCTCTGGCTTCAGTTTCTCTTTAAATGAGCTCCTTATTCTTATGCTTCCCACAGATACCAGTCTGGTATTGCAGCATCAACTGCATTGATTGAAAATGACATTAATTTACAACTGGACATAAAAAAAATACTTAAGACTTAAACTCTCCTTAAATAAAATGTCCAGCACCTTTGTAACTTCTGTGATGGTTCTAACCATTGAGAAGCAGTATTGTTCCATGGAAGTTGTTTGGGTTGGTTGGTTTGTTTTGTTTGTGGGGTTTTTTCTTGTTCATTTGAAAGCTATATCTTGATTATGACATTAGTATCAGTTTAATCACTGTTAATAGTCTTTTTATGGGAACAGAAACTCATTGTGACATGAAGGATTTTCTAAGCTATTCATGCTCCCTCTATCAAACTTTTCAACTGTGTTTTCAGTATGGTCAGTGACACTTGGATCCACTTAGTATTGGTTATACCTGTAGGAAAAAAACCCTAATTCTTCTAAGATTTGTTCAGTTGCAACTATTTCTTTTGTGTAATCTGTTAATGTGAATATGGTTACAAAGATTCCTATCCTACTCTTTGCAACCCTGAAAATAAAAAGAACAAAAGAAGTTTTCAGGAATGCCTTGTTACAGTGAATTTCTGTGGCTGGTTGGGCTTTTTAGTCCAGCAGGTTTGGGGTTTTTTTTTCAGTGTTTACTTGTCATGATTTGTTATTGGTAAACCTGTAATTCTTGTTTTGTTGTGACTTCGTAATTTTCATTCTTTAATTTTATTGCCGCTCCTCTGTCTGAAATCAATATTCTTCCTACAAAGTTCGGTTAAGAATGTTCTTTTGGTGACTGACCTACAGCCGTGTCCTGCCTTTCCTGTGAAAGGTGGGATCTCCTGGAGAGAATGGGCTGTGAGACGGACTGTGAGAGGCAGAGGGGCTTGGGGTCCCTGCTGGGGTTGTGGCCTTCTTTCCCATTCTTAACAAGACTGGGCAAGGTTGTGATTGTGGGCCATTGTCATGGTAATGTTTTGCTGCTACTTGTTTAAAAACAATAATTACATGTATTTTAAAGATTCCAAGTAGTGTATAAGAAAATGGGAGGACATTCTGTATGTTTATGTTTTGGAATTATGCATTCACATTAATACATGGGGAAGACCCTCTGGTATTCCTTTGGCCCAAGGTGGGTTTCTGCCAGTCCCTCAGGCATAAGGATGTGATGAGCACCAAGCGCTTGGTGCACAACCAAGTTGCCACTTCTCGACTTCCAGTGCTCCTGGATCCTTACCTTTCTCAGTAATTCACAGTCACAGTAAAGGGGAGGTGAGGCAATTGCAGTGACTGTGGTGTGAAACAGGAATAAACCTGGGTGTGTGTCCCTGCTGTGCCCATGGCCGGAGCGGTTCCTGGGGCCGCGGAGGCAGCACTGCAGTGTCCGGCCGGGAGCGGTGTCACCCCTCGGGCCCGGCCTCACCTTGGCCACTGAGGGGCCGTGCATTGAGGCAAGGAGTAGTTGAGAGAAAAAAAGCATTTGTTTTAGCAAACAGGTAAGAGGGAAGGAACAGATACTTTCCGGGGGTTTGTTCCAAATAAAACCATGCTTGATGGTTTTTTTATTATTTTGATGAAATATATTTTCAGGGTTTTGAACTCTGTCAGCAAAGCAACGTTTTGTTAAGAATCTGTTGCCAAGAGAAAAGATGACTTATTTTGTCCTCATTGACTGTTTTTATTCAGAAAGCAGGTGACAGCTATCAATTCTAATGCCATCTACATCTCCAATTATTTTGCAAACCCCAGGAGCTAATTACAGCCCTCAGGCTCTGGCAGTCAGCTGGCTTCATCATGCGACTCTTTTGGCCATTGCATACCTCTGAGTAATTGTCTATTTATGGAAAATAAATTAATAGCTGCTATTTCTACTTTAAAAAGAGGACCAGTGAGTGTGTAGGTTGAACAAGTGGGTTGTAGAGAGAAGGGAGATTAAGAGAGAAAGAGGCAAAGGGATCAATTGAAAGAATAAGAGAAGTGGAGGGGAAAGATGATGTCAAGATACTAAGAAAAAAAGTTAAAATGAAAGGGAGGAAGGCAGCAGAGTCCCAGAAAACTGAACAGGAGAAACAAACATGGCAGCAAATAGCAGGATATAGTGTGACAGGAGGGAAAAAAGTGAGCAAAATTGTGGGAAATTATATTTCTAAATATTGAAATATAAACCTATGAAGATAAAAGAAGATGCATTTTTTCCAAACTGTAAATGTATTATAAACAGAGAAAGAAGTGAAGTCTGAGTCCCTAATAGTCCCCGTTCTAGTTGAAGGTGTCCCTCCTTTAAAGGTCCCTTCCAACTCAAACCATTTTGTGTTTGTTATTCTCTGAAAATGCTGTCAGCGTAGATGGTGCTTGCCTTCTGGGATTGCTTTAGGGGAGAAAAGATTAGCTGTTGTCTTTATTTGCGTTGATTGTATGATTCATAGAGAAATGAAAGCTGTGCATTTTAATATAAGATACTGCAGTAGATCCAAGAGTAATTATGCATCCATTGTTCAAAAAATTCTGCAAGTGTTTTTCAAACGATGTCTTTGATACAGAGGATATACGGAAGGTTTTGAATTGATGAATAGCAGCAAACTTTGCAGGTTGTATGGACAAATCTCTGATGTTATAAAGACTGTTGCTACTTTAGTGTCATTGATGTGTGGTCAGAAGTTTGTTGGTTTGGTTGGTGTTTTTTTCCCCCCGCTCATCCAAAAGTTACCTACAAAATAACCATGAAGGCAGAAGGAACAATAACCTTTTAACGATGAAGAGCTAAAGTGATCCTACTTTAGGTGAGAACTTCTAGCAACTCCAGGTTAATTTCAAATATGTTGTGCACAGAACTTAACTGGGAGAGAGAGGAATAAAAGCTGTACATTAAAAGTATATCAGTCTCTGTTTAGAATAAATGCATAGGAAATCATGGCTTCTGGTGTGAACTGGAGAGGGAAGTGAAGTGAGCATGGAACCTTAGCAACGAAACAGTGTATGAAACGGGATTTTTTTTAAAGGGCCTGAAATTAAGTACATGGAGCACCAAAACAACTGAGATTGGTCAAAGCTTTCTAAACAGCCTTTCTGTGTTTCAGAATTTCCGGAGAGAGAAAAAAAAAAGGCGATTTTCTGTCTACGTGCATATGTTCACTGCCTTCTTCTGAAATCTTACTTCTCTTTAAAACTTTTATTTTAAAAATAAATAAATACTACATTCATAAAAGTAGCTTGTGAGGGTACCAGCTTATTTGGAATGAGATTGCAGGCTTTTCAGAATCTTGTAAAATACCTAATGGCCATTTAATGTAAAATACTTTGTACCATTGTATGCAGTAATCATCAGTCTGTCTTCTTCACCTTTCAGATCAGCTGTTCCATGTGTTGGCCATGCACATGCGCCTCTACAGTATAGACTCTGCATACAATCCCTGGAGGAAACTAACCCAGCCAATGCAGGATAAAAATTCAGAGCAAGTATTTTAATTTTCCCAATCTGTTTTACCTGGTGAAAAAAACCGTCCTTACAGAGGGACTTGGGGTAACTTTCTGTGTTAATATAAATTCTCTGAGGTAAGCTGATAAACTTAACATCTAAAAATTTTATGTATGAATTTGTAAAAATAAATTTTCAATTTTTTTTACATAAAAATCTGACACATACCAGTTTTGAGTTGAAGTTTAAATACCTTGCAAGCTTATGCACATGTAAATTGAATATTATTGGGTAAGTGGGATAGGTGCACTGCTGTTCTTGATATGGATGTTAGACAAAATTTACATTGAGATTAAGTCGAGAAAGAGTTTATTGAAAGTTGAACAATTATTAATAGCTGTTACAGAAATAATGTAAGTAAGGCTAATATATGTGAGGAATAATTCTATTTTAAGCTAAAAATTTTCATCATGCTTATTATTTTAAACAAGTCACCTGAGTTTGCTTTTAAGACATCACCTTACATACACAGCTGTAAAAGGATTAACAATATAATAAATGGAAGCATGTATCTGTGTTCTGCAAGGACTCATCTTCCTGCTTGACTTAAGACTTTTTGGATTCTACCTTGATAATGAGAAGAAAATTTCTTGCCTAAAACCAGATTATCATTTTTCCTCGTAAGAAGAAAAAAGTAGACTGTTTTGGGTTTTTTTCTTGGCACCTTAAGCATTTTCTTCATATTAAGCTCTACACTTTGCAGCTTGCAATAATGTCCAAAGACTGTCTTTTTAGTGCCTATCCAGCTGCAAGTTTGTCAGTGTGTTTTAGGAGTCTGAGGTGGAAGCATTATGGGACTTGGAAAACTGATCTAGAATAGTGATGCTACAATCCTAATTGCAAATTGGGGAAAATTATTAAAACAATTGTTCTCACTTCTAGTTTGAGATTTTACTGTTTATCCTCTTGGACCCAGGTTTCTTTTTGCAATGAACATTAGATTATTGCAGTAATTAAACTATGTTTAACGGATTAGTTTATGAACCATAAGCAGAACAAAGCATCAAGCATTTTATAACCTGAAAACTGTGCTATTCAGCATGAATTCAAACTGCTTTTGAGGTCTGTTTTTATGTGGTTCTTATCGGGACCTGACAGAGAGAGAGCAGTGGGACAAGGTTGATAAATTTGATATACAGCTAAGTTATATGAGGCAAAAGGAAGATCATGTTGATAGTGTGTTGCTAGAATGGCTGTGGAACTGATCATGCACTTCTCATTTTGGCATTTGAACAGCTTGTTGGCTTTGGAAGCAGCTCTTAACAGAGGGGGCTTATGGACTTGATGGAATTCACCATGCATTGGTCATATCAAGGCTAGATTGCTGTAAATTAGATTTCATTAGTATTTTAAATCACTTGGAAATTAATGGCACTGTAGTTTGTAATGGCTTCTTTGCAGGGAATGTTGCATGTTGGGGACACGTTTGAGCAGTTCTCATGTTTTCTGCATGGATTTTCAGTATTTCTTGGTAGACTTGGTGAAACTGGCTTGACACAAAGTCTTGAATGGTTTGTAGGAAGCTACAACTAAGGTATCCATTTTTCCATGAAATAGTTTACTTTTGAGATGCACAGATGCAATCAAGCTGGAATATTTTTGCTCACTCCTTGGAATGGTTTTCCTGCCTTAGTCTGCAGGCACCGAAATACTGCCAAGGAGGCAGCATTTGAGGACTCGTTTTTAACGTATAAATTAGAGCATAAAATGAATATCCGTAATTACATTGTAGAAATCTGAAGCAGTGGTTTCACTTGAAGATGCCATTCATAGAATTGGTGTGTATGATCTAATTGCACACTCTGTCACACAGCCTTTTGAGAAATACAGAGCAGCAAATTTTTTCAGGCAGAGGAAAGAGTGCTCAGAGCAATTAGAAGTTGACACACTGCTCTAAACTGAAGAAGCTGAAGAGGACGATGGAGAAATAATCACTGCAGATTTTAGATGTGGATGGCACTCTGCCATTTTGAAGCTAACCAAGTCATCTTAATCATCAGTCTGACCTGCATGTGATACTTCAAGCAAAGATTTGTTAACCAGAAGTGACTGTGAGAGGAAAAGATCTATGTTATCTGACTATATTACTGGGATTCCAAACAATTTAACTTCAGGGAAGTCACAGAAGTAAAATAACTTCAAGCCAACATGCTATATTTTTGTATTTACTTTTCACTTAAAATTATTATTTCAGTGGAAAGCAGTTTTCCGGAGAAGCTGGTTTCATCTTCATTTATTTAAAAAAATAATTTTCAAAACTAAAAAAACCCCACCACAACAAAAACAAACAACAGTAACAACAAAACCCCACCACACAACAAAACCAAAGAAAACCACAAAAAAACCCCAACCAAAAATCACCAACCTGCAAAAATCTCTGGAATGCAAGTGCCATTATCTTTTCAATTTAATAGTAGCTATTTTATTTATATATACAGAAATATTTACAATTAAAATGACCCAGATGTAGAACTCAGAATTTTTATCTTGTTTTTCCACAACCCAGCTATCATTCTTCATAAATAATGCCTTAGATTTCGTGTGTCTGGGAGAGCTGAGCAAAGTAACTTGTAAACACTCCCACAGAATTGCTCCTCTCTACTTCACAAAGCCACTGGTTTTGTCCAGTGTCATCTTCATCTGTGCTCAATCTCCCTTTAGCTGAAAATGGCAACTGAAAGGAAAGACAGGAAGGAGCTCATGCAGCCACAGCAAGGTAAACTAGAAATAAGGAAATCTTGAGCAAGAAGATACCCTATCAAAAGGGCCTAAATAATGTGAACTGAAAGGTCACATCGAAAGAAGAGAAGGGGAAAAAGATGAAGCTAAGTCTGAACTGTGAATGGTATAGTGGATTATTTCTGCTATACAGTTCATGTTGCAAAATTTAATGTGCACTTGGTCCCACACCTGTACTTAAGCAAATTGTTCTAGGGACAGATCAGGTTTCAATTGTGATCAAACAAACAATTATTGTGGTGCAAGGGGATATTAATAGCTTCTGGCAGGGGGCAGGGAAGGAGCAGCTGGAGGCAATAATTACTGAACCCAGATGTAAATTTAATGGGCTAGTCTAACTAACCAGAGTTTCAGGAACAACAAACATGAAATAAAAGGATATACATTTTTGTAAAAATTTAAATCTCTGTGAAGACTGGAATTTTTGTGTCTGTTTTGACACAGCGAAGAATGATTCGGTAAAATGTGAAGGATCTTTGCAGTAGAAGCAGTTGGAGGGGGAAACTGCATGATAATTTGAAATGCTGGGTTATTTTTACTACAGTATTTTGCTGATGTTTCATTCTAAGCTAGATCCCTTTGGTGATTGTTTAAAGTGTCATACTGGGGCTTTATAGTGTCAAACTCCAGCTCGGGGATAGGAATGAGCAACTGTGCATAGGAACCTCTTAAGTCACATCTCCACCACAGAAGCTGTAGTGAAATGGGGAAAAATGCCCACAGTTTTTACGAAGATACTCTGAGACAGACAGTAGGATGGTGGACAATGGGGTTTAGTTAAGGTGTGTGCAAGAAGTGGTATATACATACACATGCTGCAGCAGGACTTATGTGATCTATTCAATACAAACACAAATCCTGCCTGAAACAGCAGTCTCTCAGGACCTATGTTATAGTACATAAGTTTTTGACAGTAGTGCCAGCTTTGAAAATACTTGCTCTTTGCTGTTTCTTCCTTCCCCTGTACTGTAGCTCATCATCTTCTTCAGCTGTGCTGAAGTAGCTTGGGCAGGCTGCATCGTGAACAAAGTCAAGCAACTAATCCATGTTTTAAAAAGGTTATTTTGAATGAATGGAGAACTGGTGACAAGAGACTGCTAGGGGCACATGGTAAAAGAGAATGGGAGATGCTTAATGTTAGTACAGTCAGTGAATGTATAATGAGAAAAACTGACCTGCTGTAAAATCTGCTGAGAGACAAGAAAGATCCAAATATGAAATTGTGATTATATCCTACAGTGCAGCCAGAATAAAAAGTAGAATTTTACTTTCTTACAGAGAACATCAGAAACTATGTATTAGGTTGACCTTTCTGCAAACTGGGATTTGTGGGCTTTACTTCTTATCCTGCAAATTCTGAAGAAAATATAAACTTGCCTTGGTCGAGGAAACCTTTGTTTAGGTGTATCTGTATCCCTGTGTCTGAGATTTTCTTTATCTGACATTTCAAAGAGGTATGAGGCTCAAAACTTTTACGTTATTTATTGAATTTCTAACTTTATAATTAGTTGGAGTTAGCATCAGCCAGAAACTTTTAAGTGCCTTTGGTTGAGAGAAAAGAGAATGAGGAGAATTATGTAAGGAATGGACATAAGCAGAATGCTGCTTGTTTTAAAGTGGAGCAGAGGTTCCCATTCCTTTGTTTCTATTCCCAAAGAAGTGATTCCCACATAACATGTCTCAGCAGGAGGATGCAGATCACAGAGGCAGAGTTGCTCAGCTGTCAGCTGAGAGGCAGCTCTGGTATTGGCACAGAGAGATGTGCAGCCCAATTACCTTGGGCTGGAGGAGAGGTCAGTTCCATAGAGTAAGCCTGAGCAATGCATTTTTTATTTTAGTACATGTTTATATTGCACTGTGTAGTTTATTTTCGCTTCCACCTGCCTTTTTAAATGGATACGACTGGTGTACGTGTGAAGAATTTGGTGTTACAGTGGTTCTGTCTGCAATTATACTTGCTTTCTTTTGATTCCCTGCTTCTGTGCTGCAGTTTTTTGTAAAGTCAGATTTATCAAGCTTTCACATATGCATTGAGGATTAACAGGCTGGACAATTTCCATAAAACACATTTCTAAACACATTTGTTAAATTCAGTTTCAGTGTCAAAATGAAGAAGTTGCTTAGGCTTTTAACGAATGACAGAGCAGTTTTTAAGTGCTTCATGTGCTGCAGCAGTTAATGTAAGGAAAGCAGCTTATCTAAACCCCTGATATTTAATGTAGCTTTGCTTCTCAATTCATATGAACTGAATAAATTAGAAAAATAATTCAGTTGGCCCTGCATATGAAAATGTGTTCATTTATTTGTGATGTTGCCAGTCAGTCGTGGTATTCTGTATATACATTTCCTAATTTTGACGGAACTGAGAGTTGACCTACGTATTGCAGGACTGTTTAAATGATATTGAGGTTGATACCTCTGTCAGAAAGAGGTGTTCAACTGAATGTGACCAGAGGGACTAAATTTTTTAATGTTACTCCAAATTAAATTTTTCCAAAAATTTATATATAAATTAAGAATTAAAGTTGAGAAGTAATTTAAGGGATGTCCCTGGTTTTAAAGTAGTTACAGAATGAGGGTTATTTTTCAGTGTCATAGATCATAAAATACAGCTAGTTGTAGGTAAAAGTAGAATTGGAGAGACATAGTCAGATAAGCATCTTCATGGCATGTATAATTTTGGAAATGAGGCTTGGTAGTGCCATACAAATTTTTGCCCTATTTGTCTTCTTTAGAATTCAATATACTGATTTTTAAAATATTTGGTTTTGTTTAGAAGGCTTATGTATATAAATATGTATATTTACATATATTACTGTGTTTTGAAACGATGATTTTATTAAATGATTGATTATAGCAAAAGGATCATAGATGGTATTTATTCTGTAGCTGCTTGGGTTCATTAATTCAAAAGGACCAGTTAGACCATGTTTCTGTGACTTCATTTTATGAGACCAATCAGCCATATGACCAAAAGTGTTCTTTTAATCCTCCTTTTGTGTGACTGCTTCTATGTGTTAAAATTCATATTACAGATGACTCCTGGCAGTTCCTTATGTAGAGAGAAATCCAAGTTTTCATGAAATTGGAACTATGTAGAGAGGATCTCCTTCCAAAAGCAGCATCATATATATTTGCCTCTCAGCTGATATACTGGTTGAATCCTCAAAGCTATTAGAGGACATTAAAGATCCTGTGCCTGCATCCACATCTCACACGTGGGCGGTACATGGTCTGCAAGAGCTCAGTTTGTGCTGTGTGTGTGTGAGGGATGGCTCTGAGGGAGAGTTGGTGCCTTCACAGAGGTATCAACTCATCTAATGGAGTAGTCCAGGCCAGCTGGACGAGACTTGGATGAGAGAAATGGTTTGGTGCTTTTGGAAGAGAGGCAATAATTGGATGCAACAATAGTTCACCAGTTGTGCTCTAAAAGGGCACAAAGAGCTGAGGCAATGGAGGGCTTAACTGTCTGTTTCTTTTCTCCACCAGATTGTTTTGTACAAAAATTGGGCACTTGCTTCAGGGTTTAAGAAAGCTTCCCTGGGAAACTGTTGTCCACAGTGTCTTGCAGAACAACCAAAAGGAGGAGAGTGAGACTGCTTTTGGGGGTGGATCTTAATAAGGATGTATATATATTTTCAGTACAGCTATCCAGCACTTCATCAGTTGTGGTTTACCTGCAGGACAGTTAAAAGTGCTG
Source organism: Calyptomena viridis (assembly GCA_013390005.1). Taxonomy (NCBI): domain Eukaryota; kingdom Metazoa; phylum Chordata; class Aves; order Passeriformes; family Eurylaimidae; genus Calyptomena; species Calyptomena viridis. Next base: position 128,557 of record WEIV01010839.1, on the reverse strand, counting down.
TAACTAAGTATGACGCTAACCTTGAAACTGTAGCTGGTGGATGTATTTTGACTTCCAGATATTCTTAGGTGATTTTTGTGGAGGACTCAGTGAAGTGCCACATGGTGTAGAGACCTATAGCTGCCCTAAACAAGGGAAGCTCCTACCAGGAGAGGGAGAACTGTCCTGCATTTCCTTATCAGTGAGAAAAATTACACAAGAGGAGGAAAGAGATGAAAAAGCCTAAGGAGCGATAGAAGGAAAATGCCCTTCCAGAAGGACAGCATTTCAGTCACATGGCAGAAGGAACTGAGCTTTGATGGTTTCCTTTGCAACTCTGGTGTCTGTTTGTAAGAAGCTGTGGAGGGCTCTGTGTTGCATGGGAGATTCAGGTCAGACGAGGACTTCACAGTATAGCACAGATAACCACACTGTTTGCAAATGAGAATAAGAACCCAAAGAGCACTTTGTTCTTTCTTCTTTGCAAAAGGGGAAAGATTACAATGGAGGATGTGTATCACATTGTACCTGCTGCTACTGCTTGAGATTTCCATCGCATTCCATATTAGTTAAAGGGAGAGAATGATTTTTAACCGTTTTATTTTTTCACCATTTGAGCCAGCTGTTGAACCTAAAGAATAATGTTGTTTGGAATTTTGTTGGATATTGCTACACAAAGCTAGAAAAATACTACCTCCTATCTGCAAGCATTTTCTGCTTTAAGTATGGAGCTACCTGGCGGTGTTACGTCATTCAGCAAACCTGGATAGTTCAAGAGTTTGCAGTATCTCTGTGCTTATTTGCTGTCCTTCAGCAAATATCGGGTTTTTAATAAAGACTGTAAGATTGCATAATCCCACCTGTCACGGCTGCTTGAGCCTTCATTTCTTTACGTGAAGGAAAGCACTGCATTTTCTGAGGCCTTTCTTTTCCAGTAGGAGCAATTCCTGTAACATTAAAAGTAAAGAGTTGGTATTGTTACAGCATGGAGATATATATATCTATACATCTATCTATCTCTATATATACACACTTGTGAAATGACATGTTTTGGAAACTATTTAATTTTGAATGTTCGACTCTCTACATAGATGTAATGAGTTCAGGCAGTTTTGCAGAGTTTTAAAACACTTTCATAAGAATCACGTATCTAAATGGTAACTTCCTCATATTTATTACATGAGTTTAAATGAGTTACTAAATGGTTTTAATGTTGATCAGTTGGAGAATTGTCAGGTACTTGGCTTCTATAAGCTTGATATCAAATGTAATACTATTTAAAATAAAACATGAAAATGGGTTTATGGTATCAGAAGTGATTTTCTTTTGATTTTATTTCCAGGCTGGTAAGTGAAGAGCTGCCAGAAGTTCCTGTGCTTTACAGAGATGTCTCATCCCTTTTGCTTATCCAGATTTTAACCATGCCTCAACCATTGCACAAAGGTATGTTACAAAAATATATATATTTAAATGATTATGTAAATGAGGCTGCATTCATGATGATTTGCAGGATGGTAAATCATAGCTGGTCTACTGTGTATTCTAAAATAATGTTTCTGCCTTATCTACAAAAGATGGCATTGAACAGAAATTTTTGTTATGGGTTGACAGCTTTATCAGTGTCCCCTGTCTTTTTACCTTATCAGTCAGCTATTCATTAAAGACACAAGAACTGAGCAAAAACAGTTAAGTAATTCTACTGAAGGAAAAGTGTCCTTTGTTTGACCTTCATCTCTTTGCTTAGAGGAGCAGCTCAATACTTCAAGTTGAACTGAGTGCCTAAGGGTGAAAGACTGTAATTTAATTTGAATTTCAGAGTTTAAATTGCAGCAGTCTTACGTAAGAAGAGGTCTTATATGAAGATAATAATTGCTGTAATGCAGCAACTTCAATAGAGGCAGCATATAGTATAATTATGAATATTAAAGAACTAAATTTTTCATTACTAAAATCAAAACTGTCTTAAAACCTAAACTACTTTTACTGTGTAAAAGGAACAGCTGAACATGGTTCATCTTGCTAATAGACAATGTATCTTCCAGAATAGGCGTTAGTTCAAACACTCCTGGTCTCTGGCTTGATTATTTGTAACTATACATTTATTTTAAAATGAGGACAAACAAAGTAAGTATCATTTTATTACTTCACTGACAATGAGCAAAATACCTCGTTTGGGATCTCTGTGGCAATTTTGATATCTACTGAGTTTTGGTAATTTGTGAATGGGTAAATACAGGAATTGTTCTGCTCTTGATGCATATACCTAAGTCATGAAGTATAGTAGAAACTGTTTCCCCTTAAGAGGAGTTCAGTCCTCACTATGGAGTGTTCAAATTCAGCTCAAGTGACTCTGTGTATCTGTTAACGTTGTGGGTTTGATTTTTTGATTCAATGTACATGAAATCATAGAATCATTTAGGTAGGAAAAGATCATTTATTTCAACTGTTAAGTACATGTTTAGGATTTAAGTATGTCCAATAAATTATTAGAATATGAACATACCAAGAGAATAAAATACTTTTGTAAAGGAAGCCTATTGTCAATACATAATTTTTAATAAAACTACAGTTTAACTTAATTTTATTGGAAGGACTTAATGAAATCAGTAAGTAAGGTTAATGAGACTAACATCTGAAATTCAGGGAAGGCAGAGTTGAAGCTGAAGTACAAATGGGTGGTCTCTTTGTGGTCAATATTCAAGCATTGAATACCACCATTTATGAAAGTGTACATTATCCTAGAGAAGACAACATTCAATTAACATCCTGTGGAGAATTCTGTGAAGTGACACATATCAACAGCACGTTTTGCCTTTGCTCTTAGGTTTACTGTATGTTGCAGTTGAAAGGGAAATGACAATTGGCAGAAAGAAGATGAATGTAACCACTTCAAATCTATGAAATACTAAATTGGAAATAAATTGCCATTTATCTTCCTAATTTGTTTCATCAAAACATAACAAATTTGTTTAAAGCTTTTCAATAGGTGTGTAGGTCACAGAGTTGAATTTGGTATCATTAATTCTTGCTAGGGCTGAGGCACCACTAAGGTGAAATGGCTTATGCAGTGTCACATGACAAGCACAAGGTCAATGACAGGGGTGAACAACAGCTTGGATCCTACTGCTCCCTGCACTGCCCGTGCTGCTTTGGCATTGTCGTGGGGTGCGGGAACTGTGGACTTGCCTGTGACCACTGTGGACACTGATATGCCAACAGGAGTTGATCCATGTTTCATGTTTGTACTCAAAATCCTTTTTGTTTACACTGTGTTTTTTTAAAAACACTGAGTGGTCTCTGAGGATGATTCAAACCTTGTCTCTTGCCCTTCAGATGTAGCAGTGGGAATTGCATTAACTACCCTATTATCTGTTGGATAGGTGTTGGTATCTTTTTCAGTCTGACATCGATTAAAGCTGTAAAAATGCCATTAGTGTTCAGTCTCTTCATTCAGAAGAGAAAATTGATCTGAGCCCATTAGAAAGAACGAAGACTACTATAGAAGAGACTTTGTGGTAGAGGTCAGAGTATTTTCAAGCATTAACCAATTTACAGAGAAGGGACTGAGAATGATAGTGTGTACCTCCTTGTAGTATAGCCAGCAAAATAAACATTGTGTTCAAGATACTAAAACCATTTGTGAAACTTTTTTTCTTTTTTCTTAGTTTCATACTGGTTTCATAGTAGAACACGGGCAGAGCTTTTATAGGCTTCAGATGTTCAGCGTTCTGAAATTGTACAAGACTAAATACATAACAATCCACACAGGAGTTTCTGCTTCAATTCTGTGGCAGTTGTGAAGAGCATGAATGGTGTTTGACGTTGTGGGTTGGGATTTCATACAAAACAAAGATTTTGCTTCTAGCTCCTTTCTTACAGAAATGGAAATGGTATATGTACAGAAATGGAGAGAGAGGCTTAGTAGTTACCAAAACTTAAATCTGTCCTTGTAAATTGAATCAAACAACCTCCATCAGTCATGTCTGCAACACAATTTCTAGATGTTGAAGAAGTAATTTAGTTAAAATTGGACATTCTTCTCTGTTACCATCAGTGGTAAAAAGTTTTATTTTCCCACCACCTGACTTGAGACCCCCATGTCCAGGTTTCTAGAAGTGCAGTGTGTTTGTAGCTTCTAGTGATTTCAGTTTCTGTGTTGCACTGAATGTAGAAAATATCATACTGTTACCGAGTACTTAAAAACTGGGGTCTGGGTGGACGGGAGTGAGCCTGAGGCAGGTAGGTGCATAGAATTGGTGGCCAGTGGCCAACAGTGGCCTGGCACTGTGCTTGGTGCCACACATGCCAGGAGAGCCATGGAGCAGTGCAGGCATTTGCCATCAGGTTGTTCCAAAGCCTGGCATTGCTCTGGGATTCGGGAGCGGTGGATGTGTTCCAACTTGAAAGCTGGTTTTGAGAGTAACCCAGCCTCTTTGGACTGGGAAAAGTTTTCTTCTCTAGTGTGTAAATCTTAAATTCAATCCCTTTTTTCTGTGATTCTTATAAGGCTTGTTGCTGAACAGTCTGATCTGGATGTTCTGATAAATTGTTTTGCTATAAAGTTTCACTGACATGCAACAAAAGTACAGCAAAGAGTGCTCAGGAGAACACCAGAACGTTTCTTTAATGATTGGATAAGGATCTTGACTAAATATAGAGCGGATGTAATCAACTTCAATAGTATCCAGTTTCAAAGTGGAAGCTGAAATATTTAGCTGTATCCTGGAACTTTAATATACCTTTCATGGACTGTCTGAAGTTCTGTGCCATCTGCCTTTGTTCTGAAGTTGTTTTTTTCAAATAACAGTTCAAGCTTTAGATCAAGAAGAATATTTTTCAAGGTTATTTATACAAAGATCTCCTTCCACATTCACTAAAAAAGGTCCTGTGTCCTTAATTTTGCATCTGGTTCTCTTTGTGGATTTCTCCTGTAGTCATTACCTGCCAAGGTATATCATCTAATTTGATACTGAAATTAAAATGTCCGTATTGTTAATAATACACACACTTACCTGCACATTTCTTGCACTAATGTTAAAATTAGAGTTCTAGAAGTGTTTCCTAGATAAACTTAATTTTTAAGCTTGTTGGTTAATGCACATAATAGGATGGGATGCTTTGAAATACTTTGGTTCCAAAAAGTGTTAAAAACAGGAACATAAAAGCTTTTCTCAATATTATTCAAAAATAAGTACAAAAGTTGTGCATTAACCCATTTTGATTCTAACGGCCTAACCATAGTAATAATACTTCTAGACTGTCAGACTATCAGATTAAGGACAGAAGTCCTAACTCCATTTTAATGCAGAACTTAGCACAGTAGTTTACTCCACAGCATACAGACATACTTGCAGCCTTTAGAATTACTCAGCTGAAAAGATGATGTAGCAAAAGCACAGGCTGCACCAGGGAGTAGCAGAAAAACAGCACACAGCCCCCCATGTGCACATTGTGGGAAAGCAGATAAAGTTACTCTTTGCAGTAGACAGGAGTGTAACAGCTCTAGCATTACAGGTACCTACAGCTGTCAAATATTTGGCATTTTACAGATAAGAGATAACATAGTAATGAAATGATGATTGGTGCTCTGACTGGTGGTTTTAGTGTCTCTCTTGCCTTGGTAGTCATTACACATCATACTGCCTCTGAGCTGCTCCTGAGATATTTTCCTCAAAAAAAAAAGGAGATGAAGTTTGTGCAGAAGTCAGGACTTCTTAAGGGTGACCCACATGTGGGAGTGTGCATATTTTGTCCAATTCTGGATTCTCCAAAAATGTAATTCATAGTCATTTATGAGTCACAAATATGTAAGTAAATACAAGAACATTCAGTTTTAAAAACATAATATGGGCCAGATATATTTCTGATGAACAATTAGTGTTAAGGGGAGGATAGGAACAAGGAGTAATTATATTTAACAAAAAACATATTTTAATAAATGTGATCTTTTTGTGGGGTACAAAGACACCCAGTGTTGAGCACCTGAGCAGAATGACAAGCTATGGGCTGTGGCAGGTTGGTGCCTGTAGACCAGCAGTCTGGCTTTGCTGCTCTAAGTGCAGTGGTTTTCCTTCGTGCTTTCACAGTGTGAAATTGATTTCTATCACTTGTACTTGCTGTTGATGAGGGTAGAACTCAGTGCTTGAGTTCAGTTCTCGCTGTGATTACAGACTGTAACTGAGGCTGAAGAGACAATTTTTACAATTCTCTGAGTGTGTGTGGTTTAATCTTGTAAATTTCAGTCCCAGAAAAGTTCCTGAAAGCTTGCCTGCTATTATTTCTCAGGAGTAGGATTGCTAAGGAAATGGAGGTTTCAGCAGAGCTAAAAAATATGGCCTGGGGATCTAGTGCAATCTGGTGAATTCATGATTACAATGCTACCTGCTCTAAAGTGGGGGGCACAAAATATAGCAGAGTTTGTGTCATGTTTAGCACAAGCTCCATAGGAAGATAGAAAAAAGTCCACTTTTAATTATATAATAACAAACTGTCCTTTAGGTGCTTAAATTGTGCTTATAGTTCATATTCAGTGGCATTAAAAAGTTTCAAAATTCATGTCTTCATTGATTTGTAAACACTTGTTACATAAACAAGGAATTGTTATTTCACAAATTTAATTATGTACTCAAGTCCTAGCTGTGTGTTTTAGAATCCAGTGGGTTTTGATATTATATACAAGTACAGTGTTTTGTTTTCCTTACTTCTCTCTCATTTTCACATATGAAGTTTGTTTAAATCTTTTGGGAAGAAAGAATGAATTTGACCCAGTTTTTGTGAGGTGCTTTTGTAAATAAATTTGTTTTTCTTGACTTCAAAGCCTGAGAGGTTTTCATTTTTGTCTATATTGTTTTAGGTATATATTACAGTTACGTTTGTGCTTAAGGAATGGTGTAAGTGATGATACAAACTTCTTTGATCTGCCTAGATTTAAAAACAAAAGAGATAATTTGGGATGGGAAATACAACCGAAAGTGAAGAGATAAAAAAGGACTGCTACTATATCTTCATTTCAGAGAATGATCACTTTTTTTCCTGTTCCAATTTTAGGAAGTCTTATTTTGCTTCTGATGCTAGCTTCCCAAAAAAGATTTCAAAGCCTTTCTCCTGCAGCCTAGCTGTAGGAGATAATAATCCTGTAAATATTACAAAAACTTGTAAATATATCTGAAAATAAGGTAAGTTCTAGAATGACAGTCTGCCTTTCGTCCTCTTCTTGTATGCACGACATCCAGTAAACAGGTACTCACTCAGGAGTGTTTTGCAGCAAGTCTTACATGACTGGATCCATATCTAGAAGTGAAGGGTTAGAAACTGAAGGATGCTAAATGTCCTTGTGGTGATTTCTTTGGGAAGTTAACTCTTCCAGTATTTATATGAATGCCACTTACCCCAGATGGGTGCCAGAAAAGATGGTAGGGTATGCATTCTCTTACATCTGCAGTAATCAGTGGCTTACCTTGATGTAACCTTTGGACAAAATAGAATTTTGTAATATCACCAGGTCACTAGGAGGAAGTCACTGCTGATCAGGATTAAGATGAACATATGGAGTAGTGGAAAATTACTTGTCCTGTACTTTTCCTGTTCATTATGACTGCTAAGTCATTTCTGAAAGCCAGTAAATATAGTTACGTGTTGTTTTGTATGTTTGTATAGCACTTGCTTTTTGTTTGAGAAGCATCATTTCCATAACTAGAGACTCTGCAATCTTACTTGCTAAACATATCAAGTGTTTAAAAATTGCTTTCTTTGTTTTACAGAACACTTCACCTGCATTGTAAAAGTGCTGTTCACTTTATTATATACTCAAGCCTTGGCAGCACTTTCTGTTAAATGCAGTGCTGAAGATAGGATGGCATGGAAAGAGTCAGGAGCTCTCAAAAAGGTTGGTTAGTTTCTTAAAGCATTTTTTAAATTTTGCCTATGTATTTCTTGTAGGAATGTAGCAGGTCCTTCTGCTTTCCATGTGATAACTTGCTTCTGCTTCATAGAAATCAGTATTTTGTTTCTGTGTCTGCAATTTTTTCAGGTTTTGGTATGTGATGAGACTTAAAAGCTTCACAATGAATAATCTAGTTCCAAAACCGAGTTTCTGATTTGAATCTGTATCTCTGTAGTTTCAGTCTTGACTTTGTTGCAATGATTTTGAGTAAATGCAGCTTTCCTTCCTGTGAAATTGAAGCCTTCCTAGATAAACCATGGGGATTGATCTCGTGCACTCCTTTACAGGAAAAACAGGCAACCTTGGTGGTGGAGAAAAAAGCCTCCTGATTATTCCAACTTGTTTGTGCTATTTAAATTTCTAGCTATATAAATTTCTCTCACTTTGTGGTCTGGAGTGCTCATGTGATGAAGACAGAGAGAAGGAAATTTGTCATTATCATTTCCTTGCCTTTTGATAGTATTTACAAGTAAAGTGATGGCACATCTTTCCATTTCAGTTCAGCTGATGCAGTGCCAGTTCCAGCCAAAGACACAGTTCCCTGTACAGGCACTAGAATTCATTTAATCCTTCAGTTAGTTTTCTGCTGCATGGATTGATTTTCCCAGAAGGTCAGAAGAGTGCCAGTGTCAGACCAAGGGAAAGGGTAAAAGTATTGGGACCAGGAGAGGAAATGAATGAACCCCTTTACACAGCAGCTGGGCTTTAGATGTAAAATGAAATGCACGCTGAGAAGCATGACCTGCCTTTTCACATGTAATTCAGATTTGTCATACTGGTCAGTCACAATTCCAGGGTCTTGAGGACAAATTATCTGCTGCCTTGCTACTATGAGAATTTTTTTTTCATTGAGATCACTGGACAGTACTTGATTTTGTTGAGTCTCTTTCCACCCCTTCTTTCGATACATTATCATTTTCTTAGAAATTCAAGAACATTTGCTTGAGGTTATTGCTAGTGAACTTTTTTCCCCCCCCATTTTTCTGTTCACTTAAGTGATTCTCAAGTGATATATAATTTGGCAATTCAAAGTTTGAGTACCAAGGACCAGCCAGCACAGCTCCCTGTTCCTCTCTTGCAGTCCTTTGGCAGCCCTTCTCTTCTTCAGTCTAGCCATAGTCCTCATGCATGTCATGAGGTAAACTGGTTTTTAGTCTAGGAATCCAATTCTTTCTTTAAAATTACTTTAAGCCTAAATGGTTAAAAACATATGGTTCAGGTTGGCTTTTCCTTATGTGTTGGTATGATTGATGTTTTGATCCTGGGATGAATATGCAGATCACACCTTATATAACTTTTGTCTGTGGATAATGCCAAATGAATCTATTTTGGTTTAGTATTCCAGACATTAAACTTGGGCTGTAGACTTTGCTCTGTATTCATGTCAAATGATCAAACAACATGAAGTGTTTAATTTCTCAGCAGGTCTGAGAGGTGTATATTGTGCTTTTGAAACCCAAATGCACTCTCATTATCATTGCATGTTGTGTAACAGTGTCATAGGAAGCAACTGTAGATGCCTGTGCAGTAAACTTCCAGGAATAATGTAGAAAAAAGTTTGTCCTAACTGTTGATTTAAATGCGTTGCCTTCTGACTCTTTGAGCATAAACAGCAACTCTGCCTTGCTGATGCTGAAAGGTGAAGACCTCCCCTTAAACTGATGTCAAAATGCACTAAAGAAACCAACTGATGAATTGTATACATTGTTATGTACAGGAGTCTTTTGGGGGTTTTTTTCAAGAATCCCGGTAATGTTCCTCATTGTTTGTTATGTTGATATACTAACAGAACTCATCCAGTGATCTTTTGTAGACTTTATTCTAAATTAGAAGAAAATATTTATGAGAATATTTTTCTGTTTCTTAGGGCTTTCTATAATTGTTGCCTTTAAATTAATTGCTATGGCACAAAGCTAAGTGGCTATTTCTTCTTTGCACTAAGATATTTTCCATCTGTGGTAGAGACTGTTCATTTCAAACACAACTTTGCATTTTCTGATAAGCTCATTTCAACTGAAAATACAGTGTTTTGTCATTCATTCTGGTTGGTACATTATAGAAAATTACTTTCTTAAAAAAATATTACTTGTGTTAGAATTCAAATGCTGTCAAAACACAATGTATCCATGAAGTGATTTTGCATTTTCTGAAAGTAGGCATTTATATAGTCACAGAAGAAATAGGAGAAATGCAAACGTTAGTGTTTTTTTCATGTGACACTCAGTTTAAAGCATATGTAATTCAAGTAGCAGTTCACATTTCATTCAAGCTTTCTATAGAATTAAGTATTTGCTTTTAATTTTTCTTACGTAACGTGTATCTTTGTAGGTCAACATTCGTGTGTTGATCAAAAGGAAATATATTTCATTGATGTTTATTTTACAGCAAAATTTCTCCTTTTCATGACCAGTGCTTTTTGGATTTCTTTTCTTCTTATTTGCAGAATACATCCAGTGGAGAAAAATCTTGGGAAGTATTGCTGGGTCATGTGATTACTGAGCTGTCTAAGGGGAAGATATATGAAGAAGGAGAGACTGAAGAATTAGCAGTGGTATTGGCAAATTTCTGGAGAATTTATCCCACGTGTCCCCGGGAAGTTTTTTGGCCTCGTTGTTATAATGATTTTTCTCTGATCTTGCTAAAGACTTACAGTACAGCTCTTTATTTTGTAGATCAAAGCATATGCCTTTGGGACAGTTCGCCTGTGCAAATCTTTCTTTTAATAATATCAGATGTGGCCAGTGCTGTGTTGAGAAAGTTAGTTATTGACAAATACTTCTTATAATTATGGGTTTTAATTATATGTATGGATTTTAATCATATGCATGAAAGATCTTTCAGAAACTTGGAAAAGCAAATATTTGTGTAGAAACTCCATTTGTTGGGGGGGAAGAAAACCTACAGAGGTCTTTCAGATTATTAGTGTAATGCTGGCCTTTGGAACATATGTTTGATGCAGTCACTTACATAGTATGCTTAAAAAATATTTTGTTCATATTGAAGTTTCTTACCTAGGAGGGAACTTATCTGGGACAGAATTTAGTAATTGCTTCCTCACCTATAGGTAAATCCTGATTCTGTAGAGTGTGATCTGCAGCAGTTCTGCCTGCCTTTCCTCAGGATCACAAGCCTTCTTCAACACCATCTTTTTGGAGTGGATTTGCCTAGTTGTCAGGTACAGAATGAAAGGGCCATACTCAAATATTTATTTCCATTTAAAAAAGCTAGAAATGAAAAGTGAGACATAGAAGGTGTCTTTTTCATGGTATATATTTTCTATCCTAAGATACTTTTTTAAATCATACGGTGTAGCAATGCTCTGAAGCTTTGTCTTCTATAAATTTATTTTCAATGCGGTTTTCAAAAAAATGGTACTACATTCTTAAACTTCAGTAAATTCATGTGTATTTAGTGAGGTCATAGGTACGTGTCTCATAAATACTAGCATACTTTCTGAAACTTGTCCAGCGTTTGCAGAGACAGCATAAATTCCACACAGAATGGAATTCCGTCCTGATTTTGCTTAATGCTTGTTAATTCTTGGACTTCATTCTCAGAGACTTTGCATCAGCAGACAATTATGTTTAAGTTCCATGACTAATTTGAGTTTGCTGCAGGTCAGCTCCCTCATTTCCTTGCCTCAGCATCATCTCCTCTGTAAAACAGCTACAGGCCAGTTTGGGTTGCTAAACAGGAAGAAAATTGTTGTAGAGTTTGGGGCTTTCTTGTTTTATTTCTGGTTTTTGGGCTTGTGGTTCTTGGGGGTTTGGGGATTTTTTGTCAGGAGGAAGAGAGTTTGGGGGTTTTTTTGCTGACCATTTTTCTTGTGTTTCAAGAGTTCAGTTTGAGGTGATCTGGAGAATATTGAACCTTTCCTGTGTCTCTGAATATGACTGTTAGCATCTTAGTACTAGAATAGTTTTATTCTTTTAATTGAAGTAGTTATATTTTTAATAAACTATTTAAAAATTCAGACTGAAGGTAGTAATCTGAGCCTCTCTGATTTCATACCTAAAAAGGAAGATGAAGAATTCACAGTTCTTGCAAGCTGCCTGGGTCTGTTACCATCTTTTCAGTCAGCTCATCAGTTCACCAGTGCCTCCTGTCTCGACTGGCCATTGCCAGCATTTGACATGATATCACAGTGGTGCTCAGAATTGGCTTCATTTGCAGATAGACATCCAGACCAAGTAAAGGTATGTGGCAAAATTACTTCTTCCAAAATAGCCTTGATATGGAAGCAGCTATTTATTTATTTATTTATTTATGCACATGTCTGTTGTTTTGTATAAGGATCTGAGAATATAACTCGTATGTGAGAAAGACATTGTAATGAGAAATATTAGTTAGAGAATGTGGATTGAATTAGTTAGAACAGGAGGAAGAAAACCTATCTGGTTTTTGTATGATTGCTGCAGACAGAAAATTGAAACACTATCCTTAGATGATACTAAGTGTCTTCTGCATCTGTAGCCAATCAAGGGCATGTAATAGAAACTTTGTCTTTTCAGAAAATATATATCAGAACTTTTTCTTGCCTGTTAGACATTGATATTTTTGAGCATCTTCAGTTGCAATACTGAAGAAGATGAAAAAGATAAAAGCTTTTTAATAGTTTAGTGATAAAAGATGATACATTTTCTCTAGAGGTTAAATAAATAATAATAAGACACGAGTTATTACAGCTGGAATAATCAGTTTTGAAATGGAGATGTTGCAACATGAGTGCATTGTTTTAATTACAAAGTTTCATCTCAACAATTCAAGTTCCCCTCTTTTAAGTTTATGGTGTCAGAGGCAAGCCAGATGCATTGTTCACTCTGCAACATGATCTGCACCTGTGAAAATTTGAATACTCAGATGAATCTCAAAATACAGTTGCTGCCAATCTGATAGACATTTGAGATAGATTGCAGGGAAACTGATAGCATTCTGTCAATGACTGAAATGGAACCATGTACAAATGCAATATTTCTTTTCTTTTTCTATTTCTTTTTTTTTTCAAGTTAGGTTTCCAGGTCATGCACTCTTAAAAAAAATTCTTCACTTTGCAAGAAAGATCCCATCATTGCTGTGCCCATCAATTATAAACCCGATGAAAATGACTCTGTTGAAGGAAAACACATTACTATTTGAAAGAAAAAAAACCCACAATGAACAAACAAAAACCCCAACATAGAATTGGACAGTGTTTTTANCTATTTAAAAATTCAGAGTGTAGGTAGTAATCTGAGCCTCTCTGATTTCATACCTAAAAAAGGAAGATGAAGAATTCACAGTTCTTGCAAGCTGCCTGGGTCTGTTACCATCTTTTCAGTCAGCTCATCAGTTCACCAGTGCCTCCTGTCTCGACTGGCCATTGCCAGCATTTGACATGATATCACAGTGGTGCTCAGAATTGGCTTCATTTGCAGATAGACATCCAGACCAAGTAAAGGTATGTGGCAAAATTACTTCTTCCAAAATAGCCTTGATATGGAAGCAGCTATTTATTGCTTGATTCATTATGCACGTGTCTGTTGTTTTGTATAAGGATCTGAGAATATAACTCGTATGTGAGAAAGACATTGTAATGAGAAATATTAGTTAGAGAATGTGGATTGAATTAGTTAGAACAGGAGGAAGAAAACCTATCTGGTTTTTGTATGATTGCTGCAGACAGAAAATTGAAACACTATCCTTAGATGATACTAAGTGTCTTCTGCATCTGTAGCCAATCAAGGGCATGTAATAGAAACTTTGTCTTTTCAGAAAATATATATCAGAACTTTTTCTTGCCTGTTAGACATTGATATTTTTGAGCATCTTCAGTTGCAATACTGAAGAAGATGAAAAAGATAAAAGCTTTTTAACAGTTGAGTGATAAAAGATGATACATTNGAAAGAAAAAAAACCCACAATGAACAAACAAAAACCCCAACATAGAATTGGACAGTGTTTTTAAGAGCAAATGAAACGAGTTAGGCTTTCAAAGCGGTACTTAGGTAGTGCCCGTCTTATAAAAAAATTGAGTTTTGATAATTTTTTTGTGGCCTCAAAATCTGTGTGCAGCAGAGTCTTGGAAAACAAGCAGATGTCTTCAAATATCGTCTACTGAGCCTAACTTCAGTTCTGTTTTTGAAAGTTCAAGTCTAAATTTTAGCTGGGAAAAAGCTTTCATAGTCAGTGCCAGAGTTTTGAAGCAGCATATTGATATTACCAAGCTAACTTAATGTTCATGAGAGTCCTCCCTGTAGATCACTCTTAATCCTCTTGTTTTAGCTATGAAGATTTTTGCACTTAAAATGTGCCACATTTAGAAAACATCCTTGGGAAAAGGCTAGTGCCCATTTTGTACCTGTTACAAAGGATGAAATATGACTGCCTTTGGGGAGGGTGATCAGCCAGGAGCAGATGATTATCGCAAAGTGATGTTTTACTTCTAAACTTGTGAAAAGCAAAAGAAATTAGAGATTTTTAAATTACGTTCTTCTTTTCTTAGAAATACAAATGCTTAAATGATTGCACAGAACTGATATGTTCTTATTTGATTTGTAGGATTTGCTTATCCAGGAACCCAAGTGGGACTTACCACGCCTCCTTCAGTTGCCTGAGAATTATAATACCATTTTTCAGTATTATCACAGAAAGACTTGTTCTGTTTGTACCAAGGTTCCTAAAGATCCAGCTGTTTGTCTAGTTTGTGGTACTTTTGTATGCTTGAAAGGACTATGCTGCAAACAACAGAGTTACTGTGAATGTGTACTGGTAAGAGAGAGTTAATTAAAATTCTTTAATTGATTCTCCCATTCATTAATAGTTTTTAACTCCATTGCTTGGTTTTGATGGTTTTCTTTTCAAAATGTGTTTATATAATCATACAATAGTTTGGGTTGGAAGGGACCTTTAAAAGTCTACTAGTGTAATCCCAGTAAGACAATTTAGTGGTTATTTCTGGTGGATAGACCTAGACTGGATTCTGGAGAGCAATTTACTTGCATAGCCACCTATTTAACCTTTTTTTTAAGTCTTACAAAGCCACTCTATGTAATGTTGACACATGGTTTTGATTCATAGCCAATTGAAATGTGTTTACATTCTGATTGTTCATATATTATGTTAATTTTTCTCTGTTTAGTTTCCTTACTTTGTTTATACATAGAGTATCAGTGAGTGGTTGGATTGAGTACTTTGTTGTGTCTGACCAGCTACTAGTGATCTACAGACTAGAGCTAGATAAGTGTCATTTTAAGGTCTTCAACTTTTTCAGCAGCAAAATTTTCTAGTCAGCGTATATATAAAAGTTCTTTCAGGAGCATGAGTTGGACTACATCTAGTATTGTTTCTCTGACCATGATAAAAGTTTGCTTTGACGGCTGTTCTCTACTTCCATAGAATAGTTAGGGGAAGGTAGGAACTACATAAGCTTTACAAAACTATGAGAGGAATTTTTTAGAGATATTCACAAATGAGGCATAAAATTAAACTCAAAGAAATTTCAAAGTGATCTTGAACCATTTTGAAATTGTTTGAACTTGTGTTTCTCTCTCATAATGCCAATATGGTGCGAGAAGGGATGGGCAAAATTTAAAATAGACTTTACAGTTATATTTAATGTGTCAAGCTTCATGAAAACAAAGTCATAAAGCAAAATAAAAAAAAATCTATGTAATTATTTTTTGTTATAGTTGATTGGACTATAGCTTATAGTAATAAAACAATATAGAAAGTGCATTTTTTAATTGCTAAAAGGAATTGATTAATGTAGATCATGCTATTCATAAAGATGAAAGACATTAAACAAAGCAAGAATTATTAAAAATGGTTTTTATTAGGTTTGTGGAGACAGACTAGATCTGTGAACATGGATAGAGAAAGCAAATGTTTAACAATACAGACCATTGTAAAAGAGGTAATATTAAGGTTTTCTGAATACTTTCTCATATTCTTGCCCTCTATGGAAAACATTTGCTAATCTAGTATAGTTTTCTGTACAACAACAAATTCAAAATACTAGAGAGTAGAGAATATTTTTGCTTATTTTTGTGATTCAATTTTCACGTGATAACAAATATCTTCCTTTTTTGAGTAGGGAACCATTTTTGTATACAGGTGTTATGGCAGCACAAGACATTGAATTCTAGTTTAGAGGTCCTTAGCCAAACTGTTTCTTAGTGAAAAATGTGTGCATGTTATTTGAAGCAAAACTAAGTAATATTTTTAAAATTCTTTCTGTTGTAAACTTGACAGATTCTAACAGAATCTTTTCACTCTTGCCTTTCTACACCTGTACTGTTACAGCATTCGCAAAACTGTGGAGCTGGGACAGGAATATTTCTTTTGATTAATGCATCTGTAATCATCATCATACGAGGCCATCGTTTCTGCCTTTGGGGTTCTGTTTATCTAGATGCACATGGTGAAGAAGACAGAGATCTTAGGTAATGTTTTTATTCCGATTGTGTTTCATTGTTGCCACCTCTGTGTAGATCAACTTTGCTGTGTAACATGCAATAACAGATAATAAATAGATCTCTACCTTCCTTGTGTGGAAGAATGGAAAATAATTATTTACTGCAAGTTGGACTGACTTTTTTTCTTCTGGGCTTTTGAGAGTCTTTTTTCACCCAGAGGTGGTGTAATCATGATCATTGAGTTACACACACCAGGCACGCAACAGACACATTCCTGTGTTGCCATTCCCATGACAGTCAATTCTGAGTGTTGCATTGGGAAAAACTTACCCCCCAGAGATGTTGTTTGGCCTTTAATCAAACCATTGGTTGCATGCAGTTGGACTCCAGTGTAGAGAAGAAGCATAACTTCCACAATCCATGTGGCTGACAAAACAAGTGATGGCTTCTAGATTCTGCAATCCAGTGTGAGGAAGGGAAGTTCCCAGCAGTTATCCTATCAGAAACAAAACTGAAAGCTCCTCACAAATAAAAATGCATGCTTACCCTGTAAAAAGAGTTGTATGAATATCACGTGTTGATTATAAAATGAAGCATCTTTCCATTTATTTGGCATGTTAACCATTTGTTTTCTTCTTTTTTTTTCCACTCTACAGGCGTGGTAAACCCCTCTACATATGCAAGGAAAGATACAAAGTGCTTGAGCAGCAGTGGGTGTCTCATACTTTTGATCATATCAATAAAAGATGGGGGCCACATTATAATGGCTTGTAAATCGCCATCATCCTCTACACACCATATCACTGCTGTTACCATGAATGAATGCATTGTGACTGACAATAGCTTTAAGGGAATGGGAGTTCAGCTCTTTGGCTCGGGGCGGAGTGGGGTATGGGCATAAAAGGGAAATGGAACTTTGTCAACATGTGAAATATTTTAAAAATGAGCTGTTGTTGCTACTAAAGAATGATACAAAAATTGAAATTAAATCCTCAAAATGGTGTGAGCAATTTGATTGCACTCAGTAGTCCAATTTTGTGTGTTTTTTTAAAGCCCATTATTGTTAAGAAGCACAAATTTTCCTAGAGGTGTTCAGGGCTCCAAGGATAGTTGTCAGGTTTTTATTTTTCTCTGCATGGAGTTGAGTTTCTAGCAATTTTTGCTGAAACAGTGTCTATGTGTACTACATCTACTAAATATGTTGGATAAAATTTCTTTGCCTTTGTTGTGTTGGCTTCAGGTTTTTGATTGATACACATTTGTAATTAGGTCTCTAAAACAGTTGTGAGACTGCATGGTAACAATTGGTATGGAAGTTGAACTTTAAAGAGTATTTCACTTATAAGAGGTCTGTTGAAATATTTCAGGCATTACTGAAAATGTATGCGTTCTCAGGAAATTCATAATTTTTTTTCCTCCATAAATAAGTGAAATAGCTGTAAATTAGGTATCTTATTGCTCCTTCATTTTTTTTCCAGAAAGGAGATTCTTTTTCAAATCAATTGAATTAACTGTTAGTAATAACATACAGAAACATAACATACAAAAATTGCTGTATATAGAGAATTTGTATGGTGCCCAACATAACAGATCCCAGTTATAACCATAACACCCATAAGCCTGCCTGTCATTCCAGAATAATTTAGATTGGGAATGTGCAGGCTATTCTGAAAATGAAACATAATTTTGTATCTTTACTGTCATTTCAGGAGATTCCTCTATACTGTATTTGTTTAAAGTAATCACTGTTCTTTCTTGGTTTTCTAAAAAGGAAAAATAAATAAAAAGAAAAATTAACAGAGGTAGTGTGGATGAACAACCAATGATTGTGCAGCCTCCTTGGATGAATGCCAAAACAGTTTATGCTTAGAGAACTAAAAAATTGATGAGAACAGGCATGACTGAGCTAAACTCCACAGTGTAAGTAGGTAGGAAAGATTGTAGTTAAAATACTGGTATGTAATATATTGCTACTAACGTTTTTCACAAGTGTTGGACATTTGTTGGCTATTTCATACAGTACTACCAAGCAGTTCCTGGTAGTTTTGACTTTCATAGCTTGCGTGTAAAATAAAATTTATATGTGTAAAATAAAAGCATCTTATGATAAAACCACATATACAAAAAGAAAACAGTCCCCAGTGAAAGTCATTATCTAGTGAAAAGTGTATAGGGGAAATAAAATTACTGTAAAGCAAACAAGAACAGACCAATGGAAAAGTAAGTAAATACAATGAGCTTTTCTGGATACCTGCAATTCAAAAACCCTACAATAAAGGCTGCTGGGTTTTATACATACATATAAATATATATATATATTTCGAAAATATTACAGTACTTCCTGTAAGATTAGAATTACTCTGTTTCACCGACTAAATGGCTGTGTTTTTTCCAAAATATTACTTTTTTGATACTGTATTATAAGTTCTGCCTGTGATATTTTTGCATTGCTCATTAAGAATATCAGGCCATTTTGTAAGTGTGGTTAAAGAGCAAAAAGATTCTTTACATTGCCAGCATTACATTATTACAGGGCTCATGAACTTGAGTAATCTGTAGTTTGAAGCTCCAATGCTATATATACAAGAGATAATGTGTCTGGAATTTGATTACTGTGTTTTATTTAAAACGGAATGTTCTCTGGTTGTGCATATGGATGTGAAGTAAAACTATTAGCCTTAACTTTAATATTTGGGTATTTCATAGTGTTTATTATCATACTGGTGAATTAGTCACCAGTCAATTTAAAAACAGCAACAACAACAAAATTACTTGGTTGAAAAATTGTACTTGAATATCCTTGCATGCTGCTAAACAAGAATTTTTATTTCCCCCATAACTTTTTTAATCCTACTTTATTAAGCTAACCTTGAAAAATAACAGGTCCAAACTAGAGCGTGTGTGTATTACTCAAATGTTCTGGTGTGATATCCTGTATGATCATTTAAGTACAGTACATTACTGTAGAATCTAAATCAATCTTGATAACACATCAGAAGAGTATAAAACTAGGAATACAGTAATCAGCATTGTAAGATATGTTAATAAAAGTCTACTGTCAATCTGTGTGTTCATGAAATTTTTTCTCTCTATCCCAGTCATCTAGAATTACATTGAATTCCACCCAATAGCCATTATTTAAATGTTAAAAGCTTATGCATGCAAAGGACTTTGCATAGGGAGTAAAGCTGGGATGTGTTTTAATTTGTTACTTACACACAGTCATGTATTTTGTATTAGTAATTCAGATTATTTTATTCATAGCTTTAGCACTTTAAGTTGTGCTTAATTTTTTGTCAGCTATTACAGCGTTGCTGCTGCAAAGTGCTAAAATTAAAAAGCTGAGTTGAGCATCTGTACTTCTGGGAAAACTGTGCTTGATCTTTTCTGTCAAATCTCTTTCTGGAATAACTGTTACTTCAATTTGATGAATGTACATATTTATGTATTAAATTTTTCCTTTTCTTTTGACCTTTGAGAAATGTGGTGAAACAGTTGTCTCTTTGACCTTGACCTTTGTATAATAACATCTTTCTTTTTTTAGTGGTGGCCTGGAATTGTCAGTGAATATTTTCATCACCCCTGCAATAGGAATCCTGCATAACTCACAGTATTTCACAAGGAAATCGTATTTTTTCTTTAAAACCAGGATATTTTCCTAGAGTATCCAACAAATTCTATATTTCAGAATCCTATGAAATCAGTTTGTGTTGTGTGTATAGCTGCCAGAGGAGACTGAATTTTGTGCTGACTTTGATATGATTTAGATCTCATTTTCGTCTAACCCAGTTTCTGAGGTCCTGCTTTTCACTTTCTTTTCTCAGAGGTGGGGGTAGCGATGAATGGAGCCTGTCTGAGCAGTGTCATAGGTAAGGATGAAATTATGCTGTTTGCAAAATAAGAAACCACAGGAATGGGCTGACCCAGTGTGTGTGGAGGTTCACAGCTCTCAATTATCAACCACAGGGCATGAGGTAGTGCACGTAATCAGAGGGGGCTGGCTCTGTGTGACAGTTTGTGTTTGAGTGAGCCTGCAGTCAGTGAGATCCATAGTGCTGGGCTGAGACACACTGCACAAATGTCTCCTTTTGCCCAAAGCCCCTGCTCACGTGTTTTTTCAGATGGGCCATTGTTACCCTGCAAATTCTCTCTGAGAAGTGTCCCAGCTGCTGTGAGTTCAGCCCTGTGGCTTCCCCAACCTCTTCTCCTACTGCGGTGTCCTGTCACTGCCATTGTCACCTTGCTCCAGTGTAGGAACTCTCAGTTGCTGCAAGTCCTTAAGTCCTTAAGCAGGAAAAGCTTATTCTCGATGAAGTCAAACACTTAATGAGTTCTTACTGTATAGATGGGCCAGGGTGTTTTACCTAATTAAAAATTGATAGGTTTTGACTTTTTCTATTATTCACTGTATCATTTGGACTTTCACTAACACAATTCAGGAGATTTAATGCCATATGCTTTAAATATTGTGATTATTTGAAATACTACTGAGAAACCAAAATTGAATCTTGTTAAATAAAGGATAGTTTCAAAAAGCCACCCTTACTACCCTAAAACATGATTTTTGCAATGTCTGCTTTTGCATGGTGCAGGAAAATATGGGAAAAAGGCCCCATGCTTTTAAAAAGGATGTTAAATTTAGCTCTGAGTCCCAATTAAAATGTCTCAAAATTAGCTTTTCTTAAGGCACCATTACTTGAAAAGCCATTTCCTGTAATTGTGTCACTCGATGTAGAGCTGGCTGGTCTGAATTTGTGAAAATTGGGAGCTGGTTCCCTAGAAACCACTCATATCATTGAATGGTTTTACTACCCAATAAACAACCTATTATTCCTTTGTCTTTATCCCTTGTGTGTACCACATGGATGCTAAACCTTTCCATTTTCACTGAATTTTAAGGACTGGAGCTAATGTTTTTCTTTCCTTCTTCAATTACCTGCTGTCATGGAACAGACATTTTCTGGAAGAAAACTGTTTTTGTGTAAAATCAAACTCCTTCAGTCAATTTCTTGTGCTGTCCTTAATATCTGTGTTAATTGAGCTGCTGGAATTGCTTACGTCACCTGTTGTTTAATACATTTCCCATCATAAGATGGCTCGTTACTACTAGAATTTTATGTTGTTATGCTGGGCTTATTTCTCCTAGGATTTTTTTTTTTATGTTTGAACAAAAAAGTGAGATCCCTTTGAGAGATTAGAACTGGAAAAAAACAAGTATTCTTCATGCCCAACACTTAGCAAAGTATTGTTAGCATATTTACTTTCCCTACACCTTGACCTTAAATCTGGTGACCAAATGTATATGGGTCACATTTTACTGTAGAATGCAACTGAAGCATTAGCCAAAACAGAACATGTTCTCAGGGATTACTTGTAAGTCCTGGCAAATACCTAAAGCAGATAATGAGCCTTTGTCTGTTTTTCAGGTGTCAGGGAATATCCTTTGCACCTGACTATTGAAGCCACTAATACAGTTTGCTGTGAGAAGTGTTATTTTCCTTCTATTTCTTTGAAAAGTTGGAGCTCTCTTCTTTGATGTCTTTGTTGTCTCCATGTTGTAGATGCAACTACTTTGTGTGGTATTCCATGACAAAAGAAGCCAGCTGGAGAGCCCTCTGCAACTGTACAGCAATACTTTTCAAAAAAGATGGTATTTTCTCAGAGTACTTCATGCAGAGATAGCCAGGGGACTGTGGCTTGAAATCTAGTCTGTAGAAACTGTAGCTGCTTTCTTGCTCTATATTGCTGGTCATTACAGATTTGTTACACATCAGCTTTGAAAACTTAAAACTAACTCTGCATTTTTTCCAAGTATGTCCACAGGCCTTAAAAGATACTGCCTGTGTTCTAGGACAATTTTTCATTGTTCTCAAGAAAGTTTGGTATGGAGCTGCTGTTTTAATCTCAGTTCTGCAACAAGGTACTTCGTGAGAACCACTGGTGTAAATTTCTACATCATATAAACTACAGACACACAGGTTTTGTTAAACTGAGCTTTTCCAAGCAACTGAAGGGACTGTTAAGTCCATTTAGGTTCTCTAGCTGTCTGCTTTATCCTGTTGATTTTGTCTCAACTTGTAAGCTCCTTTAAGACGGGGAATGCCTCCTGTTTGGATCAGTAAGTAAATCAAATAAGTGCTGCTCTATAATGTTAGCTCAAGTGGTGTTAGAGCAAGTCCAGGTAGTAGGATGTTCCATCATCAAAGAAATACATATCTGCAAGCAACACTTAAGTGAGATACAGCCCTTTCATGTGTCATTTTCACGCTTTCTGTATGTTTTCTGTGTTTTTGCTGCCTTGAGCCTCACGTGTCCCTCCTCACACAAATGTGTTGGCAGTAATCAGAATCAACATGAAATTAAAATGGGTTTGTTTCTTGTAGTCAACCATGACTCTGGACATAATAATACCTCTTCAATATCTCTACATCATCTTTTTTGTCCTACCAGAAGCTGCTGTCTCAAGAAACAAATAGTTCCTGAGCGTTTAAGAGGCTTATTGTCTTTCATGCGTCTAGTGCAGTGTTTGTACAACTGATACTTTCCAGTAGGTGACTGATGTAATTCAAATAACCTTTAGACACCTGGTTATTCAGAAATGGCTCATACTTCCACTTTATCCCTACTTGGATTGTGTATTTTTAGTTACATAATAGCAAGATTTCATATAGAAAATTTTCCTTACACAAGTAAAAGAGTATTTAAAAAAAAATAGAAGGGTGCTGTTTTAGCAACACTTGTTTCACAGACTGGTATTCTTTCTGCTTCAATTCTGAGCAAAATTGGGGGCTATTAATCAGATTATTGCTTATAATTTTACAATTCTTACCTGTCTAAAGAAACAAAAAATCCAAAGCAATCTGAGGCTAAGGTATAACAGTAATGCTGCTCTTCTGTGGGAGGATATTTCCAAGAATGCTGCAATACGTTTTTTCTATGTTGCATCTAGTCCTCAGAAACATGTCAAAAGACATGATGTAGTGTGTGTGATTAGCAGCAAGGTGGTTCCCCTAGCAACAATAAATAGTCCAGTCAGGTGACTTACCCTTGTAAGTGTGGCAGCAAAGATGGATTTTNCCCTGCTTTCAGGCAGTGAAAACACCATTGCTGGAGAATGTGCTTTTCTTTTCAGGCTTTCAAAAATTATTTGAAAACACGAAGGTTTTCACAGTGACTTATAGATTTGGAAATGTGGGTGGTGTGGTTTTTAATGGAGGTCAGAGAGGTGCCACGTTTTGGATGTGAAATGGAGGACTTTGCTTGGGACACCCCTAATCCCACCACGTCCAGAGATGGGGTTTAGTCTCTGCTCCCACATCCTGGACAGGGCTGCCTCACTCGGAGTTGTCATCAGCTCCCTGTGATGGAAATGCCACAGCAACTGCCTGCAAACCTGCCCCAGTCCCTGCACTGAACAGTCCTACACCAATAACAGAATTTTTTTTACCCCCCCCCCAGCTAATAAAAACTCTGGCTACTTAAAACCACAACAAACACTGAGGCAAATCATTAGCTGCAAGAGGAAAAGCAGCAAATAAAGAACTGTAGATATGTCTTACCCAGCATTGCTATTTATTAGAATTATATACAGCATAATTATAGGGAATTTGAGTAAGATATTATTAGCATGAAATACCTTATTTTCTGCAGCTTTTAATTTTCTGCAATATAGGGGAGTAAAATGTTATATATGGAAAGAGGTGAGGAGAAGGCACTTTGATTCTTTGGATAAGTTCAGCTTCCAGACTAATGTCCTATGTACTTACTCAGACCTACCATTTGAGTAATATAGGCCACTCAGTGATTCAAATGTTCGTCCACCAAGGGTAAATGCATAGATTTAAACATAATAGCAGGCACATGGTGTGATTCCTGGGGATGTTCCACACAGAGCTAAGAGTTGGACTCGGTGATCTTTGTGGATCCATTCCAACTCAGAATATTCTGTGATAATAGTAATTTAATAATTAGCTATGAGGTAATGCTACTCCCAGTTATACTACTGCTATGTCTGTGAAGAAAGCAGTACAAAGCAAGAGTAAGGATTACTTTTGGGAATGTTACACTCCAGCTCTGCAGAGTAAGTAAGTTGATGGTATTTGGGTAACCTGACTTGTGTTATGGAAGAACTATACATTAGGTACCACTAACTGTGGTACACACCACTTGTTAGATTCTGTGTGGCTCTTTCTCTTGGAATTGGTATCTACGATATACATTGTGTAGGCTCTTATGTGTGGGGTGTTCGGGGTTTTTTGGCTTTTAAGTCCTTTGAGTCACCTTTCCTCTGGAGTTCAGAACTGGGAATGAATCCAATATAATTCCAACTCGTTGTAGTTCAGCAATGCTATTTACACTTCAGTGCTATTCCTACATCAGGCATTCCATCTCTCCCTTTCTGTTTCCAGGTGTCTGCCTGAGGTCTGCAGTTTGTGCTTATGATTTGTAAGGGCTGGACTAGGGTTATGTACCTCACACTTTAGTCTTGGCCAGAATTGTTCTATTGTTGCACTGCTCTGCTCTTTCCCTATGCAAGTGTAGTTATTTAATGCTGTGCCACTACCTACGTAGTTTTGCTGCACTTCTGTATCCTTTATCTGAGTACTCTGCAGCTGCTGGCTGCTTCTTTAAATCATCTTTGAATATATGCATAAAGCTCCAATATTATTCTCATTACTTCTGTTGATTTCAGAGTCAGTGAAACTTACTCTTTAATTTTGTATTTAATTCATTACTGAAGGATTTTTGAATGGAGGTTTACTCTCCTTTTCAGTTCCCTTTGGCTGTTTTTTGCTTCTTTCCATGCTGTAAAACTCCTCAGTTTCTTTGCCCTTGATGCCTTCAGTATTCAGGTAACGTAGTTTTGTGTTCAGGATTTTTCTACTAGTGCAAGAGAAGAAAACTAGATGTCTCAGCTAGAGCAATGATGTTTTTATTCACAGACACATGGAAGCTAGAAGCTGTCATTTCAGATGTCAGTCTGAAAACCTAAGTGCAGTAAGATGTTGGCTACCAAACCCCTTGTACACAGTCTGTTTTCTTCAAGATGGTAGCAACCCTTAAACAAGGTGCATTTGCATTTATTTAAAAACCAAGAAAGGAAAACCAGAGCAGCACCTGTGTGATCTGGTAGGACAAGACACTATGACACACTATAACTTGAATACTTAGGGGTTCACAGTGCTGTGTATGTATTTGCATACCCAAAATTTAAAACCGCCTCAAGATTTTTACACAAGTATTACGCATTTCAGCAGTGTCCGTTAAAGTCTTCAGCAACTGTTTTTTCCCTTCCTGCAAACCTGTTTAGTATTATTACATTAAATTCTGATTCAGCCGTGTTTATGATGTGTGTAGCTTAATACATCATGCATTATGTAATGTAATCAAGTCCATCTCCGGGCAAAGAATAATGCACACAGGATGAACAGGTATTTAAAAAGCATGAAGTCCTCCTAACTTTTAAAGGAATTTACTGTAGTGAATAATGTTTGTGTATATCCATTTAAATAAAGAGATTTTAAGATTATAATTCATGGTAAGACAGTGCATCTCAATTTTTTAATTACAGGAAGAGTAAGTTACATTATAATGATATGTTTTATGAATAAAGTAGTTACATTTATAACTGCTGGTTAAATGCTTCACAAGTCAGTATTGTATGACAATATGAACAGGAACAGATTCCCCAAAAAACTACTTAATGTTTGGCAACAGAACACTTCCATGGAATACACTTGGGGTAAGCTCATCTGTTAAATACTGTAGGCTATTTACTGCCTATGAAATACTTTGTTTCCATTCAATTCTTGAGGCTATAGCATTTTATACCATTCCATTTAATAATAGTTTTCCACCTTCTGGCATCTAGCCATGGCCATATAAATGACAAATTATTTAATTTTCAAATGTGGTCTAAGTGTAGGAATGGCTTGCATTAGTGCAGCCATTGTATAATAGGTTTGTCATTCCTGTACATATAATCAGAAGTACTACAACAATTAAGAGGGGGTTTTTCCTGCCAGAAATTTGTAAGCAACAACAAAAAATAATAACTTTACTTAAAAATGGCGTGTTTCAGTTTGGCTTTGGAATAAGCAATGTTCATGTAAATTGTAGTTTAGAATGGACAGCTCTTCCCATTACTGCAAACAGTAACATTAACCTATATAACATTATAAAAATGAATGGCTTATGTATCTGATGTTTATTCCTGCTGAAATGTAAAAGTTAGGATTAAGATAAGGGGGGGTTGGGTTGAGTTTGGGTTTTGCTGTTTGGTTTTTTTTTAATCTTTAATTGCAATAAATTAGCTGCCTTTTCAAATGCTGCATTATGGTACTTCTGTGATTCATGGATGCCTGTACTGGCAAGTTGTGAATTTCAGTCGTACTTACAAAGCCACTGCAATGAAAATTGCTGCACAGTGGAATGCTAGTGTGTGTTTGGAAATCCAGTGTGGGGTATGAAGTCTATAACCTACCACTTGTGTGGCTCCAACACAGAGTAGTTACCATTGTGACTGTACTCTGACTGCAAAGGTATGTTAAACGGGCTGGCAGTGTTTGGAAAAGCAATTCTAGCTGGACTCCAAGGACCTAGTGCAAAGAAATTGAAAAACCACCAGCATCAGAACAAAATGAGTAGGTACAGGGGGAGAATTAAGAAAATTAAGATATAAATGAGTTTTTGTAACAGAACTCACAAAGGTCTAGATTATATGAGCCAAAATTATTTAGTCATAATTGAGGAAATTCCTATGGTTCAAAAACCAATATAAGAATCTGGGAGAATTTTGGGAATACCTGGAGCTTCTAGATTCTGATTATCAAAGAATTCTTGAGAATACTGAGGAATACATGCAGAATACTGCAAGAAGATGTTATTTTTGCTTGAATTTAGGTGCTTCTTACACAGCTTAGTAAAAATCGACTTTTCAGGACCCTACGCATAACTGATGTTTTAAAGTATCTTAACTTTTGTAAACTGAGGGCACGTAGGACTAAACTTTTGGATCCCCCTTGGACAAACCTGTTGGTGGTGATGTGTGTCTATATTATTATTTGCCCATCTATATTAAGATTTCTTGTTACAGTGTTTAATCCCATATACTACAAGGCCATTCACTTAAGAGCTGGACTCTATGATCCTTGTGATTCCTTTCAACTCAGAGTATTCTGTGATTTTACAGTTGCAGACAACAACAGAAAATAATGGCTTATGATGAAGGCTTTGTATAATTCAGTGTACAAAAATTCAATACAAAAGTAGTGTGAAATGAAGCACTGCTCAGCAAAACTTCTGGAGACTCTTGTATCACCTCAGATTCTAATGCTGTCATAGGCTAAATTCAGGGAAAATGCTTAGGGTATACATTTCCTACTGACCATATGAATCAAGGTTTGACATCGGTTATTTTCAGTTTTGGTAAAGGATTATCTTGACATTATTTACTAGAATGTGGATGGTAGGGGAGGAAAAAGCGTGTACAGGATTACACAACTCAGAGTTCACTAGTCAAGGGAAAGGTAAATTACTTCCGTTACAATGATAACAGTTCACTGTTAAGAACTTATTAAAACAATGCTGGTACAGCAAAAGATAAAGGTGGTGCTGAAAGAGTTTTGCAGAGAAATGCCATTGCTCCTCGGTCTTTAAAGTTTGCATCTTAAATAATTATGAAAAGATATATGGCTATAACGATCTCTCTTTTTTTTAATTGCCAAGATTACCTACAGACTACTTGTTAACTATAGATAAGAACTAGTGCTCTCCTATTCGAAGTGGTAGTGGACGCTGTGAAGCGAGTCAGCCCCCTCTGAGGCCGATGAACAGCAGTGCCAACCTGCGTGGGGAAGCACAGGGTGGTCATGACGAGCTGGAAAAACGCAGAGAGGGATCGCTGCAGAAAACTGAGTGCGAGGGACCGCCTGCGATGTGCTTACTTGGAAAAAGTATGAGCATACTGAGCAAAGGGGCAACCTCCCGGTTTAAGATTTTTTTGTAAACAAAGAAAAGTGTCTAAGAGAAATACCTACCAGTTTCTTCTCCTCAGGCAACCACAACCAACCTGAAAAATGGTTATGACCGAGCTCAAATAAAGACTGATATAAAAGGAGAAGTCCAGAGCTGGGAGATCTCCTCCACGCTCACGCCCAAAGCGGGAGAAGTGCTTTATAAAATCCTGCCTTCACCAGGACCCATTTCTCAGAGCACAGGTGGAGGGAGCTGCGCTCGCAATTCTTTGTTCTCCACAACGAACTGAACGCACAGAGACCGAGCCATTTAGTGCCAGCGATGCTGCTTGCTATGCACATCTACGTATTGGTTTTACTTCTGTTAAAGCTCCCTGAACACTACGCTTCTTTCAGGGTGTTTAACCGACCTTTTCCGAGAGCCCCCGGCCACGTCGCCCTGAGGGACCGGCNCCGGGCGGGCGAGGGCCGGCTGTCCCGGCTCGTCCGGGCTCCTCAGCTGTGCAGAGACAGAGAGAACACTGTCTCTCAGGTGTGCTCAGCTCCCGCCAGTTCTCCGGCCCTGCGAGGCCGCCCGCTGCTGGGTGGGGTGGGGGTCGCGCCTGAACCGAGAGGGGCTTCGGAATGGCGGTCGCCATTTGCCTTGCAGCCCTGTGGCGCTCAGAGCCGGGCAGGAGCTGTCACCTCGCTGAAGGAGTCGGTGCTGGCAGGGCTTCTTAGCGCCGCCGGGAGCTTGCCTTGGTGCCAGCGAAGTCCGCTCTCAGCCCCGGGGATTGCGACGGGGAGGGGAGGCGGCCTCTGTCCCGGTGAGGTGGGTCCTGGGCTGCCCGGGGCTGCTGGTGCAGCGCCATTAGCAGCGCTGCTGCTGAGGCTGTGTGGGTACCCCGCCCCGCCAGGGGGGACCAGCTGTACCCGTTTTTCCAAAATCCGTAGGTAAGCAGTACTCAGGAAAAAAAGATCTACATGATTAAATATGGCAGAAGATACTACAAGAAGTAAGTAGGAGTGACACGGGATTAAGGCCCATCGGGACAAGGCCATGAATAACTGAAGAAAAGTCTCTGTAAGTTCCCTAAATACAGATCTGGCTCTAGTGTACAGTACTTCTTTAAGCGACCTTCTAGTAATTAGTGAGCCATAATACACGTTATAAATAATATGATAATACTTGCACAATTCCTTTAAGCAAATGTAGTGTATTTTTCTTCCTCCCTGCATACTGGTATGCTGTTTTTAGCAAAAGAAAGGAAAAGGTTAAAGGAAAAGAAAGGAAAAGGTTATCCATAGACATAGACTGTTATCCACAGACAATACTGCAAACAAACTGAGGTGAGGGTGACTTAAAATGTCTTTTTAGTTATTTCTCTGAAGCAGTGTGTCTATTTTTGTGAATACAAAATGGCTTTTAGTTTTTACTTTTAAAAGCTAGGTTTTCTCACTTCGTTCTCCCCTTCAAAAGCTGCACTCTGGAATTTCAATTTCATTGCACTAAAAACCAAAGATCAGTGTTTTGAGGTATTTAGAAATTATTAGGAAATTAGGTAGAAATTATTAGGTGGAAAACTATGTTCTTGTACAGAGATTTCAGTTAGTATGATAGATAGTAATAGTGGTCACTGTCAGCAAATCAGATGCAGTTACTGAGTTTTTTCCTGGCAAAGGCAGTGAATTGATTGTATCTTAAGCTACTGTGAAGTTTTGTAGAATGTGTTCTGAAAATACATTGAATCCCTTCTCTAGATACTTTTTATACCCCCAAATTGAATTGCAGCTCATTCTTAATGTGCGATTTCAAACTGTAATGCAGCTAATTTTCTAACCTTATATCCCTTAATCCTCAAGTGTTAATCCAAGTTGGTGTTGATTACTGACACTGCAGCACAAAACCTAAAACTAGAAGAGTTCACCCAAGTTTTATTCAAAAAATAAAAATGTGACTGGAACCAAGAAGAGCTATTTTTCTCTTGGGCTAAGATTTTCATGTGGTAGTCAGCGTAGAAGTCAAGGTGGATATAGATTTCTAAAACCCATTTCACACCCTTTTAAAAATGAAAAGTCAGTTTAAGTGCAAATGGATTGTTTTAGTAACAAGGACGATATGGACTTCTGTGCTGGTACTTGCTGCTCCATTTAGTTCCATGGTTAGGAAGCTGTAGGAACATTATCTGCAACAATATGTTTATGCACATAGGAGGAAGGGCCGCTGATTCCTTCGTCGGCATTATGTGCTGCCCTGGTGATGTATGTGCAGAGTAAGTGATTCATCCAGTACCATCCAAAATCCTTGATTAGAAGAAATACTGTACCTGTATTATTGACTTTCTTACTACAGGAAAGAGAGATTTAGTGAGCAGTGCAGTGGCTGTTTGGTTGCTTTAAGAGCTGCCAGGACCAGTTTTGCGGTGTTTTTGCCAAATACATTCACAATAAAAAGTTCATTGGACAAAGACAATGATTCTTGCTGTGCTAATGCCTCAAGAGGCTCACTAACAAGGGGCTCCTGAGTGCAGGCTTGTCTGGGGAAGAGACTCATTTTGTGTCACGAAGACAGAAGTTACTGTCTTTACCAGCCTTCTGCCACTGAGGAAGTAGAGGAGAGGGGAAAAATGAATAAAGTGCTGATTCACTGTGCAGTGCTGTGAGAGTAATCAAAGAATGTTCTGGTATAAGAAAGGGTTTTGAAGTCCTGAAAATTACCTTGATGGTTTGCTTTTGTTCTACTTAATGATTTGATTGGAGGTTTTTGTTGTTTGTTTTTTTTTTAACCTAGCAGTAGTTTTAAGTTGTCATCTGAACACACTTATTTTGAAACGCTTAAAGTGTTTGTAACTTCTTCTTCATTAGTTCTCAAAAACTTACCTTCCCTAGGACTGCATTCCAGTAATCCAGGGAATTAAAATAGATGAGAGCCTATGGATCAGCAACAGAAAGGGAGAATGGGAAAAAAAGCCTCATAGAAACTCTGAGTGTAACTGGCCAGGTGAGCACTAAACTTTATACCAATCTACTCTGCAGCTGGACTTCAGTAATGTAGAGCCAGAGAACAGAAAGGCATCCTGAGCTTGATTGTTTTAGGGAAGTTGGGAATGCTCTGCAGCTGCAGGGACAATCATCATTCAGTAGGAATTTTTTTTGTGTTACTGTTTAATCCCTTTCCGTGATCTTGGACTGAACTGTACTGCAGCACCATAAGCAAGCTGCAATGTATCCAGCAATCAGCCAGGACACAAGTTCAGACTGGGCATTTTTAGTAAAGATTCCTGTATTACAGATGAAAATATGGAGCCATGTTCTCATAACACCAACCTGAGGAATCAAACATGAGGACTTATTTGCTGTGGTGGATTATTTCTGTGCTGCTTGATAAAGCCATGTAGCTCCTAAAGTGGGGAGGGGAGATAGGAAGAAGGTAAGGGAGCTGCAGCAGGAGAATCTAATGGACAGAAGAATGTACAGTGAAGGTTATGGTCACCCAAGGAGTTAGTGTGCAGCTGAGGAAAGCACACATTCCTCTGTTTGTGGACAGTGGGTGACTGCTCTGCAGGTAGAAAGGGAGATGGATGAATGAGTGCCTTCCTAACTTGCCCTGCCTTTTGTGTATCTTTCATGTCTTCACACAGCTCTTGTTTTGGGAGTTGTACATGTGACATAAATAGTGCGTAAAGGGTGGTTTGTCTGGAGTAATGAGATGTGACTGTGTGTTCTGAAGTACTCGGTGTAGTACTTGAGCAAAAGGAAACCCCACAACGAACCTGATGCAGCACTGACAAAGTAAAGCCTTGGGATTAACACGCCACCTCAGAAATCTGGGAAATAATTTGACAAGCTTCTGATGTTAAATTGTGCAAAATTGCTGCAGGGAGTTTTTCCTTCTCTGGGGAAGAGAAGTTCTCTGAATAATGCATTGTATGAAGCCATACTTGCCTTCCTTGTCCCAAAGCTGAAACCTGAGTGGCTATATGTAAAATGTTGCTGCTCTGGGATAAATGTCTGACAATGTAAGGTTGAGCTTTTCCATCTGAAAGCTGCACAGTTGGCAAGAAGCTCTGCTGAACACAGCTGAGAATTGGCCTGTGGTAATGACACGTGATGAGGGGGGAGGAATTAGGACATTTTTCATTCCTTGCTGCTGGTGTGTCAGTAGCTTCTTGCTGGCTGGTCCTCTTTTTCTGCACCCCTCATCTAGTAATTTCTTCCTCAGACATGGACTGTACCCTGCTGTGTGGAGGGGGAGTACTGGTATTGTATGTGGGAAAAGGAGATGTTTGCAGAACTACCATGTATGAAAACAGTGAACTAAGTTAATTTTACAATATTTCTTACGAAATATATGAAAATGGAGGAAAATTAATTTATCTCCTAATGTACCATGATATAAATTAATAAAAGGACTCACTTTTAGTGGTAATGCATGAATGAGTGAGATATTTGAGTATCTCAGAATAAGGGAACAGTTAAAGCTAGCCCACAGCATTTGTATCTTTCACCTCTGCCCTTGTAGCTTTCTTGGTCGGAATATCAAGAGAAAGTGTAGGGCTGGGGAAAATGGATCTAAGTTTGCTTGCTTATTCCTGATGGAATTATGGCTGATGACAGTTAAAAGTTGCTGGAGTCACTATTTTTAACTTCTTCCTGTGCTGATGGTATAATATAACTGCTGTGGAGAGATGTATCTTTGATACACAGGTGGATGTGTTCAGCCCGCTTGAAATAACAGCATAATTACTGCTATCAGTCTATTCAGGCAGCTGTTTGTCTAATGTTTTGCATGGACACTATAATTTTTGTTTTTGCATGGACCTTTCTCACTTTACACACTTTCTATGATTCACAAGAAAATTCCATCTTCTTCAGTCTCATGCCACTACTGCAGCAGAAACAATAGGGAATTGTTTACCCTTCCAATTCACAGACCAGTGCTTCCACTAACCCTCAGAGATTTCTGTGGTAAGCCACCTGAAACACTTGAAAGGGATATACTTTCCAGAGGGGTCAGTGTTCATGGCTGAAAGCTTCAACAATAGATTAAGCTTGGTGTTTCAGTGAAAAAAAAAAATCTACTTGTATTTAATCCGATCTGAATTATTATTTCTGAAAATGGTGTATTAAATAGCAAGATCAGCTCTATAAAGTAGATAGCACCTCTGTTAATAAATAAATACCTTCTGCCTTGTTTATTGCGTGGAACTAATATTAATCCTTGTATCTCAGGAACTAATTGTGCATCTTTATGTCTAAATGCAAGAACCAGCCACCTCACTGCCTGAGGTTCAAACTTGGAGGGAGTTGAGATTCAGGTTTAAGAAAGAAAGGTGAATTCCAAGTGGGGGAAGATACTTAAGTGGAGTAAGCCCCTGGCTTTTCACAGGGGAACCATGCAGACAAAGAGTTTCTGATAGGCACTTCTCATGAGTGATGCTCCGTTGTGTCCAGGCTCCACATGTTGGTCCTGCTTTTTCACTGTTGTGAATGTCAGTTCAAATGTTCAACTTTGATATGGATATTCACATCTGAATACTGAAGATGAGTCCTGTGTCTCTTACTCCTAGGATTAGGAACCCAGCACCTAGAGAGAGCACTATGAAGTGCCTGAACAGATAATGTAATTTTCTGAATGCTGTCCTAATCATTAGTGTCTTCTGCGTGAAATTGCAAATAATAATAAGAATTCTGCAGAACAGAATACAGAGGAACTAGAAAATTCTCTCTTGAGAGGAGAAATTGATGTCAGTTTCTCCTTTCATCCTAGCAAGGTTTCTTATGTTGGTTGGTACTTTCTAATTGCTATCAGCTGTATCAAAAGACACAAAGTTATCTAAAAGTAGTTCCAGCCTTTGCCCAGATATCCATAGATTTCATTCCTGCTGTGCTGTACCATATTCAAAGTTAATTGGATGACCCAAATTTAAACCTGAAATACAGTATGAACTTAGATGCTGTTATCAGCGCAATAATAAGTTGCTTGAAGAGCACATCTGCAGTATTGGGTACAAAAAGCTGGAGACCAAAACAGAGTGTTGGGAGCACATAAGGAGTTACTGCCTGAAAAGAGGTGACCAGTGGAATGGGAACCTATACAAGAATCATATGATAAAAGCCAGATATTTCCATTTTAGTTAAATTCTACATTGTGAGAGACTGGTATGAAGGTAGTTTTAAGGGATTGCATTCATCATTCCTCTGCATTGCAATAAAGCATCATCTGTCTTTCCAAATGCCATTTACTGTTCAAAATAGATTGATTCAGCTAAGTTCCGTTTACAAACTAAATTGGACTGTAAACTTTGAATTTCTGTTTCATTCATCACGTGCTTTTGAGGCCTGCTCATGTTCTTATTAATAATTCAGCCTTTACGTATTCTAGGTTTATTGCTCGGAGAGACTGTACCTTTTGCTGAGTTGAGCATATGGCTAACAGGAGCTATGTCAGGTAAGGAATGCAACCTTTAATTTTTCACCATTTTATCTTTTGTTGTTAGTCAGCCTTCAATAGAACTATAATGCAGTGAGTATGTATGTGTCAACAACTGTTAGCTTGGGTGGCCTGTTACTTGGAAATAGCTGGAGAAATGCCAGAGATCTCAAGTGTCTTGAATACTATTGAGCTTTCGCTTTTTCTGTTTGTTATTGCAGCAGCTGAGAACACAGCAAGTCCTGAAGCAAACTGGATTAGGTAAGAGCATTTTTAAATGTTGCAATTTATGGCACCCTGGAGAAAAAACAAATGTGATGTTCTGACTCCCCATAAAATAGACAAATCCTTGTCTCGTTCTGCTAACATGTTCTAATTGTCTTACAGATGGTCAGCTAGTAGCTGTGAACTGTTGCTCTGCTTGGAGCTGTGTTTCATAATCTTTTTCTTTTTCTCAAATAAATTAAGCTATCGAGCGAGGCAAAATAGCTGACTCCTAATTTCATCTTCATGTCGAGAACATTGTGAAAGAAAGTTACTGAGAACATATAATTAAAAGTAACAGTTGTGACTGTTGTTCTTTGCAACGCGGCCTTCATACATTTGTAACAGCATGGCTGTATTTGACAGGTTGCACTAGGGGTGTTAATTCCATTCACGAATATTCCCTAAGGGTTGAACTGCCCTTGTGATTGTGGGCTTGTTCAGCCACTTCTCTTTCTACTGTTGTTAAGGACCCACTAGCTAGACAGAGACTTTTGAACTGAGTGGTACGTCGCATGATGAAATAAAAATCTCTGTGGCTGGTAAAATTCTTAGGTATATTTTTTAGGAAACTCTTTAGTGTCATCTCTGAAGGAAAATTCAGTGCTTAGTTTCTAGTGGCCTTACTTCTTGGCTTCCTTCAAAAGAGTGAGTGTTATAAATTGTACCTTAGAAGCTGTTAGTCTTGAGTTACCAGTTCATAGTGTTGATGGTTATGATGTGGTGCAGTGCCTACAGTGTTGGAGGAGGAATAGGCTTTTACAACTTGGATACTATAAAAAAGAATGGATTTTGAAGAGTGCAGCCTGTAGTTCTTTCTTTATAACCCTTGTCTGAAGAATTGGCTCATGATATACTTTTCCCTGCTTGGGTTCTTTGCCAAAAAAATAAAATGGTAGCTCTTTTGCTCATCAGGATTCATGGTCCTATTGTGGAATGACACCTGGAGATTTCATTATCAAAAATTTTAAAAAGAAAAATCAGTTCACTGGAAATATTAATGCTGTAGGTAACAGGTTCCAGCTAAGGTTTTACATATTATACATGTTATTTCTTTAAACAAAACCCAAAAGTTCTTGCATGGGGTTCTTATGTATGTGTATAGTAACAAGATTAGCTCTTTTTAAGTTGTGATAATGGAGCTAATGACAAGACAGTTGGCACTGTCGCGCTAAGGTGATCTTCACCCTTGCAAGACAAAATATAGTTAGATTAGCACATTTTTTTGCAGAGATATGCAGTTATCCATGTGTATAAAAGATTTGACTCCTGTTAGTTAGCAGATGCCCATGTCCTTGACAAAGATAGATATATCTATAAAATGCACATTGATCTGTACTATATGCCACAGCTTCTTCTCCAAAACGCTTTGTGACTTGAAAATATATAAAGGTTTTTGGGACTAGGTGGAGAATCTTGTGGAGTCTTGCAATACCTACTCTGATAAGGCTGCCCTAAGCCCCAAGTGCATCAGCTTGTCATGCTACCAGGTAAACCCATTACTCTGTCGATGCAGTTCCAGCTCCACAATGGAGGCTGTACTGAACTCATAGATATGCGGTTGTGCCTTATCTTTGCTGCCTTCCCAGCCTTTTTCTTGCATTTGGACCCAGCTCTGCAAGTCTTGGAGCTTTCCTACTGCAGTTCTACATCTTCTTGTTCCAGGTGTTCTGTTTTCTACCCATGACTTTCAGGAGAGAGAATTTTTTTGCTGAGCAGTTTTTTAGGAGGACTCTGTGTCACTAATAAGCAGCATACGGTGAATGTTTTGGTAAAGACTATATAATATCCTACAGTACAGGAGGTATCCTGCAGAGGGGAAGGGCACTTTTACCATAGGCTGCTTAAGTACAGCTGAAAGGTAGACACTAAATAGAGATTTGAGATTCATATGGACATGGTGTGTTGTATGTAAAAATAGACTGGACTCTTATTTAGATATAAGAAGGTAGAGGCATCTCTGACATGTTTTGGTGTGTTTTTTTTTTTGTGG
>WEIV01010839.1:71192-91467 GCA_013390005.1 Calyptomena viridis | reverse complement strand
TGCAGATTTTTTAGCATCTGTCATCTTACTGAGGCATTTGTTTTAAAAACAATTTTTAACAGCTGTTCTTCAGTATAGGTGATATTTTTATTTAGAAAAAGGAAAAATTATTGGAAAGTTTCCTGTTATTGTATAGTTTAATACTTAAGGATTAGCCAGCAAAACCTAGAGGTATAGGGAGAACAGAACTGTTCTCTTTCATCTTCCTTCAGGTTTCTGATCTCTAAATATGTTAGCTGGACATTCTGAGTGTAGCTAGTATTCACTGACCTCATCTCTGCCATGGGACGACCTTGTCATGTTGTGGTATGTCCATACAACTTGTCACTGAGCTATTTCTTACATCATTCTGTTTGCTCTAACACATTGGTATAAAACCTGTTCTGTAAAAAAAAACCCCACAAAACCACCAAACAATTAAAAGCTGTATTTCTGATATTGAAAGAATGTAATATTGCTGTAGATAGCAGTTTTGCTGGATGTATGGGGAATGAACTCAGTCTGAGTGTGTAAAGCAGGAGGAGGTGTAAAAGGTATAGATTGGGATGACAGTTTTCATGTCTCCTTGTATATCTTTTACACTGTATTTTAAACCTACTGGTGGGATGAGTGATAGATGTGATTAATTCCACCTCACTTGAAAGAAGAGGGCATGTTTGGTGCACGTTGTGTTGTCTTCACTTGTTCTCTCATCATTTCTGTCAATAGGTACATGGATGATCTTTATAATTTGTGTGTAGCCTGTGAAATGGATACAAAGACCTGTCAGACTACCTTTTCTAATACATTTTCTTCTGAGGAAACAAACCTAACATAAATGTCACCTGCAGTACGAGCAACTGCAGCAGATGGAGCATTGAATTAATGGTTCTGAGAGGCAAGCCAGGAGAGAGTATGAAATAAATACAATAGATGTGGTACATAATTCAGAAAAATTCCTGTGATTAAAAATGAATTCAAGGAAAAAGAGTATATCTTCTAAAATTTAAGAATATTTAAAAATCACTGTTGTACTTTTGGAAGAGTGTTAAAAATCATTTACAACTATGTTTGTAGGGAAAATCACCCATTAGTTTAATTAAAGGGATATTTTTCAGCTGTTGGTCTTATATTCTTTTGTAATGAACATTTTGAAAGTGATGAAAGGTAAGGTATTTACTTACAAGACATAACTGATATGGTGCCTCATGTTTCGTGGCAAGACACTGTCTCAGTGAAAAATTATTATAAAACTAACGTGAGTGCTGTATTGAAAATCATATATATTGTCATCAAATGCAGAGGTAGGACTGGTGTTACTCAGAGTGACTTGAGTTTAACACCTGATAGTATGTAGGAAGGTGATGTTAATGCAGCTCCCTTGCTGGCATTCATTTAATAAGTGGAGAAGCAATTTATATCATGTCAGAAGGTTTGGAGGCTCTGCAGAAGTGACCTAACAATAAAAAAAGCAGTATGTCAGTAACTCATGTAAGTAGTCTAAATTGCTTCTCACTAGTGGTAGTTTGGCCTCCTTCCAATTTCAAGAGTGAAAGACTATGACAACTGACTAATAATATATGTTGTAATACAGAGAAACTAGCTGGTTTAATAGCTGGGCAAAAGGTGGTGGCATGGTGATTTGTGATGGCTTAAGGTTGCTCAGCNCTGTAAAAAAAAACCCCACAAAACCACCAAACAATTAAAAGCTGTATTTCTGATATTGAAAGAATGTAATATTGCTGTAGATAGCAGTTTTGCTGGATGTATGGGGAATGAACTCAGTCTGAGTGTGTAAAGCAGGAGGAGGTGTAAAAGGTATAGATTGGGATGACAGTTTTCATGTCTCCTTGTATATCTTTTACACTGTATTTTGAACCTACTGGTGGGATGAGTGATAGATGTGATTAATTCCACCTCACTTGAAAGAAGAGGGCATGTTTGGTGCACGTTGTGTTGTCTTCACNTCATATATATTGTCATCAAATGCAGAGGTAGGACTGGTGTTACTCAGAGTGACTTGAGTTTAACACCTGATAGTATGTAGGAAGGTGATGTTAATGCAGCTCCCTTGCTGGCATTCATTTAATAAGTGGAGAAGCAATTTATATCATGTCAGAAGGTTTGGAGGCTCTGCAGAAGTGACCTAACAATAAAAAAAGCAGTATGTCAGTAACTCATGTAAGTAGTCTAAATTGCTTCTCACTAGTGGTAGTTTGGCCTCCTTCCAATTTCAAGAGTGAAAGACTATGACAACTGACTAATAATATATGTTGTAATACAGAGAAACTAGCTGGTTTAATAGCTGGGCAA
Source organism: Calyptomena viridis (assembly GCA_013390005.1). Taxonomy (NCBI): domain Eukaryota; kingdom Metazoa; phylum Chordata; class Aves; order Passeriformes; family Eurylaimidae; genus Calyptomena; species Calyptomena viridis. The sequence continues at coordinate 89,175 of WEIV01010839.1, read as the reverse complement.
AAGGTGGTGGCATGGTGATTTGTGATGGCTTAAGGTTGCTCAGCTGAGAGCTTCACAGAATTCAGAAGAACTGCCGAGAAAATGTTCTTCATTCCACATTCCCTTATAGTGGTGAACTGGCTGCTGTGAAATAAACACTTTCTTTCGACCAATCCATCAAAAGGCCTTTGGAATAGAAAATTTGTCCAATAGCTGATCTGGAAGGTGAGTGCTCTTTGTGACAGGCTCAAAGACTGGGGATGAAACATGTATAAGAAACACCTAAGAATGCAATTTAGAGTACTTGTTGCATCAGATAATGTGCTTTCAGCTGTAAACAGTTGTGGTGAAGAAAGCACACCCCCACCTCCCCCTTCAAAAATTAGGTTGATCTTTCCGTGTGTGAGGTCTGTGTCCAGAGACACGTCTTCTGCAACCTGATTAGCTCCACAAGAACCGAAAGGGAAAACAGCATTTTAGCCTTCGGGCTATACTAGGGACAAGAAGGCTGTAATGCTGCCACTTCCTCAAGATACGGTTCTTTGTATAGTTATCTTAAGGTTTTTTTGTATTTGCCTCCACATGCTGCAGTCATTCCTCTGGATTCCTAGCAAGGTGTTCCTCAAGTGTGAAACCACGAGGTGGCTGTAGCTCTCAAATACTAGTAGGTTCCAGTTTTCAGAGTTCTCTGGACAGAGTTAATCTGAGTTTCTCTTTTCATTGGCACTATCAGCTCGGTCTGACATCTGATTAACCTTCTGCTAACACATGCATGCGCAAACTTGGGTATTGCAGCAGAGTTTCTGTTCTACTCTTATGTACATTTTTCTATGAGTTGGCTGAGTAAAGGGAATATAAGCCACTTGGGAGGAAAGGAATACAACCAGCTGCTCAGGGAGCAGTGATGGAAGCTCTGGTAACAAACACGTGACACAGGAAAATAGTATATAATCCTAAATGTAAGTGAAACTACAAACTCCTTGGAACTGAGAGCCAGCAATCAGCACTGCACAGTAAAGCAGCGTGAGGTTGCAGATGAGGTTTTTGAAAGACAGGAAGACCAGAGGGAAATAATTCACTGCACACAAGTGCGTTTTCTAGAGCTGTAAAAAGTCATGCTATACTTTTCTTCTGAAACAGATCTATTTCTTGTCTTCCCTCTGTTGTCTCCAGTAGCTCTTACAGTAATATACAATTCGTGGAGCTTTCATCTTTCTTTTCATCACCCAGTTGGTTACAGTTGTCTCCATGTTTGCAATCTTTTATAAGAGGGATCGTGATCATTGATGTGTTGTCATGTTTTTCCCCCAGTTACCCACAGGCTCATTGTACTTTTGAAGTGGATTGGAGAGTAAATTTAGACTTTTTCTCTGAAAATTCAGCTCTTTTGTCATGCTTTCCTCTCTGTTCTTAATACAGTCAGTTACAGATATGTAATCTCTCTGTCCTAAATGAAATAATTAAGTAAGGGTCAGAAAATTAGTGAAAAAACTACATACAGTTATGTTTCTGTCTGTATATCATTGTGGCACCACTCCACTACTTGAAGTGTCTTCATTAAAAAGAAGTTGTACAAGTTGCTGCTGCTGGGACTATCTTTTTGTAAGGAATGTCATGAACGTTGTGCTACCACTAAGAAAAATGGATGCTAGTCTGTTTTTAATAGTTGTAAGATGACCTATGTTGTAGCTTTCATTCTTAATTTAATTTAATTTTTTTTTAGTCTTAACAGTGGTACATCTGGAGAGATGCAGAAAACATAGTGGTATGAAGTTTTAGTGATGAAAATTCCTGTAAGTTTTGGATGATACAAGTATATGAACCTTATTTGTCTGCCTGAAATATGGAATCATCTTTCTAAGTAATTTTTAAATATCTCCTGTACTGTGTTGTACAACAAAGGAAAATTATTAGGATTGGTTCAGGAGACATTCAGAATTAAATGAGGGAAAGATCTTTGCCGGTCCTTTGAATGGCCCAGGAGTGAAAAGGCTATATTCCTCCTTATTAAAGTCTTGATGACAAATGAGTATGAATATTTCATTAGCCAGAAGAATACTTTGTTACTGTTCAAACATAGTCTTACGCTTTCATGAATTCCAGAGACAAAAAATTCAAATCAGAATAATTTTATAATTTGTAGCAAAGACTAATTTTGTTAAATAATACACACTAAATTGCCAGAATTTTGCGGGAGCTGTTTATTTGATAGAAGGAAGAAAATAATTAAATTTGAAAACAGGATTTGGGAGAGAGAATTTTTTTAAACACAGCCCCTGAAATAGGGTTCTGCTTTACAGTGTGGGGTTTTGTGTAATTAAATATTACTTGTATTAATAATTACGAAACTAGGAATGGTATGTCCTTATGCCCTCAAATGCTTGCTTATTCTGTGTGAAGAAAGAAGAGAAAAAGAAAAAAGAAAATACAAAAAGGAGTTTGCTTACCTTAAAATACTTGCCTTAAAAATTCCACACATCACATGCATTTTGATTTCAATGAACATTTTCTATATAAATAGTATCTAATGTAAGATATGGGCATTAAGGCATAGTCTTAAGAGTTTGTGAACCCTAACAGTTATTACCAGGCAATACTTGTAGCATGTGTATCTTCATTAGTCTTCCTTTAAGAAAGTGAAAATATTGACCATGAGAAAAATGTATCTGGTTGTGTTAATAGGGCTGTTTGATCTTGCTGGGTTTCTGTCTTGATATGCATTCAAGGGGCTGTAGATCTATAGGTTTTGCTACTCGTTGGTTTGAAAAATGTGCAAGTTTTTGCATGTTCTGAGGGAGGCTAGCAGAGAAAAGGCTTGGGTAAAGTACAGTAGGCAGTCTGCAGCCAGGGCTGCACGAGTGCCAGTGAGGCAGCAGGGCCAGTGGCCACAGGGACTGTGGGACATTCTGTCAGGATACCAGCCAGGCAGCAGGGGCAGCTACAGGGATGGCAGAGTTAGCCAACAGTCCAGTGACTGCCAGGTGAGTCTGTAGCAACAAGGCAGACTCAAGGTCTGTTTGGGATGTCGAGTCCATGGGTTAGTGCTTGGGTCTGGATGAATGGGGTGTGTGCTCAGACAGCAACATGGCTGTAGGATAGCTCTGACAGGGACCAAGGCTGATAGCCTCCAGTTAAATGCAGCTCCCAAGAGAAGTAGATGGCCTGACATTGCAAGCTTTTGTAAATAATGTAATCCATTGTGCTGTGTGTGATGGGCATTATTCTGGGCTGGTTGTTGCAGATGATAAGAAGTTTAAAATGCTGATCTTGCTTGAGTCAGAGCTCACGTTTTGGATTCCTGAACACCTGTCTTGTGTCAGGATACAGCCCACAGGCTACAGGATACAGGAGTCATCCTGGTATGGATGGTCTCAGTTGCTGATACCATCTAATTGCCTTGTCAGGGATTAATTCTGAATTTTGCAGTACTTTCCTTAAGATCTTTATCAGAGACCTACTTAACTCGTAAACTTGCATGATTCTCTTCATCTTTGGACAGCTACATTTTTAAAGTGTTTTCTTTGTACATGTAGTGAAACTCAAACCTTTAATGGATTTCATTTTTATATGGAATACTATATAGCTTCTGATTTTGTGACATTGCATTGCACTTCCTGCACTGTATTTCCATTCTACATCAGAATTAGCAAATACATCAACTGCTTCAGAATCTGATTGGCATCTGAGAGATTTTTCCTCCTTTTTCACTAAAAATCAGTAGTTGAAGGTGCAGAATGAACTGTGGTTTGAAACTCCTCATTTTTTCTTCTCCTTTTTGTTCTTGGAGTCCAGGAGGCCTGTGAATAATTTCTGAAATTACTGTGTTTGAGGTCCTTGAAAGAGAGAGTTCCTGTTTAGAGAACAAGTCCAACAGAGTATGGCTTTTCCTAACCTGTGTCTGTTAGGTGGGTTGTTTTTTTTCCCATAGAAGCTAAGATACATGAATTTGCAATTTCAAAATCACCATTTGTTGTACTCTATGGCCTTTTTCTGGCTGACCTTTCTCAGACATGATGAGGAGAAAGTAGTGGGCATAGTCTGTAACATTATTTCCTAGTGTTTGCAGTAGTACCTTTGCTTCCAACCTCATGAAAGTAGTGTTTCCCCTGTGTTCTGGACTGAATTAGGCTAGGAATGTGTAGTCTTACCTTGGACATGCTTTATTACAGATCCTTCAAAAATAGATACTGGTTTAGCATGCAATTCTATCTTCAACAACATTCGTTATTATCACGTGTGGCTTCTGGTAAAAGACAGTTAAATGAGACACATCTTGATCCCATTTATGTGTCTGCTTAAAGGTTGTTAATTTACAACGTAACAAATGTGTGAAAAACTTAACGTTTAGAGAGGCTTTTTCTCTGAGGTTTGACCATTTTCCAGCTAATGGTATGCTTCCCAATGGACTAACAGGTTGTGAAAAGTTGAGCCAAGTGTGAATCATCAAGTGTTTTATGGGGCAAGTGAGGCTACTCACATGAGGCCTAAAGCAGTCACCCTCTCCAGAAGATGGAAAGCAGTAGTTTGATGAAGGAACTGATTACTTCATTCTTAGATAAATAACTAGTAGTTTGTGTTTTAATCTTTGTGCAGTCAAAGATTAATTGCCCCAAAGATAGGAATGGATTATGAAGGAAAAATGGTTGCCAGAGTAAATTCACTTCTGTGAGGGGGATATGAGCTGAAAAAGAGCTATAAATTAATTAGATAAGAAGACCTTTCAAGGCTGATCTGAGTCTAGATGGATGTAGACTTATTTTTGTTTTGTTTTTAATTTCTATTCTCTTTTGATTTTACAAACATTGGTAAATGGCATTATTGTGGTCTTATAATGAATGCAGTAAATAAATCCTTTTACTAGCTGTTTACATTGACCTAGTTTAGGTGAGGGATGATACCAATACACCCAAGTAACTTGAAGGAATTTTTGCCCATAGGGTCTTGCAATCTGTAGATAGTACTGAACTACTTTCAGGCAGCCAGCAGCCCAAAATATTTCTTGGAGGTTGTGAAGCTAGTGGAGTTGTACATGTCAATGCACAAGCCAGTAACTCGGTGTCTAAGAAGAGGAGATATTTCCATTGCTTAAAAGGAAGTCTCTTTGGATGGATATTGAGAAGCCCAGGGATTGGAGTATGAGTGGAGGATGTTATCACACATCTTTCAAATTGGGAAACCAGAGAGAGGATATTTTTGTGCCTACCACAGAAAATTATTTCACTTTTATCTTCATACCTTAGCCCGTTGCTGTACCATGCTTTCAGGATCAGGTTTCTTCCATCTCCTGTGAGTTGCTTCCCATATGGTGGTTGTCTTTGCTAATGTAAAAGTCAAAGCAAACTCTTAGGTCAGCATGCCTGTGAGATAGCATCCCATTTCAGAATTAGTTCAGTTTTCATTAGTGAATTAACTGAATATATAAATATTTATGACTATCTCAGATGTCTACTACAACAGGAAATAAATAATACATTATAGAAAATTACCTTTGTAGAGTTGATACCACAAGGCTACAATAAATCAGATACGGCAATTTCCAAAGAAGCAGCACAATATATTGTTTTTGCTGGAACACCCTCAAGTGAGTATCTTTTTTATGCAAACATTGCTTTTCTAAACTGGATAACTAAACTTTCCAATGTGTGAACAGTTGTGATGGGAGAAAGTTTATTTACAGATATGTGCATATAGTAAAAGTGTATTGACAGTTGGGAATCTGTATACAATATATAATTTCTGTTTGATATTGGGAAGTTCTTTATGTAAGTCTATCAGACTACAAGCATCATTTTGAATGGGGCTATGTTTGCCTTACCTGTTACACTTCTGGTTTTGTACATTGGTTGAACTAAACTGTGTACCTGCCAAAAGCTAAAGAGGAAAGATTAGATTTTTATGAGTGAGTGGCATTAAATAAAGCATTGAATACTCAGTGTGACAAGAAAATTAGCAAACCCTAAACTTAAACTGGGAGGCTAAACTTCAGTGGGAGGTTTTAGTCACATAGTGTATTTGGAGTGACCTAACAAGGCAGGCCAGATGATTAAAGGAGAAGGATTCCTATCAGCCATTTTGAAAGAAAATCAGCCTCTCTTTTCACAAAAAGGATGCATTCTGCAGAGATCAGAAGGAGTGACTTAGAAAAGAAGAGCAGATGTGTTTCAGAGTAAATGGCACAATGTTGAGAGACTGGAGACTCATGGTTATAATGAGTTAGAAGCTGAAAGAGTTTGAGACGTCAGAAAGCTGAGACAATTAAGTCAAATCAAGACGTCTGTTGGTTTGATTGTTTATGTTCCTTGTAATAGCCAAAGTAAAGGGGTTTTCAGAAACTGTTTAAAGTCTGTGCACGTATCTACTTCACCTCACGCATATCTTTAAAAATACCGTTGTTGTGGAGCTCAGAGGGTGTTTCAAGGCATTGGGGAACAAGCTGCCAGCATTCCTCTATGGTCAGCTGAACTAGTCCACAAAGTCACATGTCTGCCCAGAGAAGCCAAAATGCACATGCTCTGAGCTTCAGGGGACACAGCAAACCGTGGGGCTGCCTCTGCACTGTTACCTTGGGACAGCTGATGGGACTTCTGTGAAGGCTGTTGCAACATAACATTGTTGTAACTTTGGATGTCTATGTAGGAGACACCTTTCAATATAGGGTATTACTGTTGAAAAGTACTAGTTTGTCCAGTTTGTAAACAGAGAACCTGAAGCCTATATAAAATACGATTTCTGAAGCACAGGAAGTGAGTTATAGTCAAGCATATCTCTTGAATTCTCCTAGCTCCTAGGATTGTATTTGAAATGCACACTATCTAGTAAAAGGAGCATCCTCATTACACCACATCACTCATACCGTATAAAGACTGCTTTCTTGAATGGATAATTTCAGTTTCTGTTATCCTCATCATGCTTTTGATCTTTTTCAAACTTGGCTTATTTAGCAGGTACTCTGCTTAAACAAAGGGTTAGGGTCTGGGGCTATTTACAGAGGGTATCCTTTCAGAGGAGAAAAGACCCATTACTTTATAAAGTGATATAATGACTGAAGGTAAAGCGTGGTTAAAAATGTGATGCAAACATAGTGCAGTAGATCCTGTTTCATATTGTCTGTACAATCTAATTTACTTTACCTTAACTGATATCTCAGTACATTGCTGCTTGTGGTGGCATACAACTGTATTATCTATTTTCTCTTTCTGTTTTTTCAAATGGTGTCACAAAATGCTTTCCTCTTTCAGGTTCTGAAAGCTCACAGTAATGAACACACAGCTGTTCCATAAACTAAACAGTATATATAAAAGAAAACTAAACAGTTGCTAATGAACTGCTAAAGGCTGGTTATTCTAGGTCATAGTTACTGTACCCAGTGCATGATACAGCAGCCTTACCTGTCATATTTTCTCTCTGTAAATTAAATTCAGGCAGCAGCCCAAAAGTTAATCGGGGAAAAAAGGCCAGTTTGATACTTTATTCTGTGTTTAAATTCTATTCTGAAAGTTTATGGGCAATTTTGTTGTTGTTATTAAATTGTTCTCTCTTCAAGATCACAGCTCTTCAAGGTGTTCATCTCCTTCAAATCCCCTGAATCAGTAGGAATTGAAATTGATTAGTGCTTCTCCATGTGAAATAGCTGGCAGGAGCAAGCTCTGAGAAGTTTTGCTCTTGCCCATATTGGCCTCTACTGTTTCTTCTGAGGTGCCTTTTCACTTGATGGTATAGCTGAGTATTTTGGTGTTTTTGTATTAGTGGACATTAGGCCTAAATGTCAATTGTGTAGACTTTCAGGCATCTTTCCTTGTGTAATAAAACCAAATAATATCTTTGTTGTCGATGACCATATATCAAAATGTAAAGGGGACCAAGGTCTAAATTACTCTTCAAAGTTACAAAGCCAGACTTTTCAGTGGATGAACATCTGAGAGAATTGGAGTACTGCAGAAATATTGTTTGCTATTCGAGTCACAATATACAAATGCATAAGCCAAGAAGATCAGAAAATGTCCATCAGTAGTTATATCAGAATTTGCTAACACATTAATCTTTCTGCTTTCCTTAAATATTAACAAATGGTAAGGTCCGGGTTCAGATCAGCAAAAAACCAAAGTTGTTTTTGTTACTGCTTGTATATTAAGGTATTATTAAATAATACAGAGGTAAATTATTAAATAATATACAGAGTTATAAGAGCTCTGTGCAGTTTCTGTGTGTGTCACTATCTGTCCTTTTCTACCTATCTGAACCCCCAAAACCCTGACAGATTTTCAAGTTCAGTAATTCACTGTGAGCGGCAGTGGATATTGGCATTGTCCTGCCACCTTTTGTCAGTCTTTTTGGCTGGGAAGATGTCAAGCCAATTGCTTGTGGATTTTCCTTGGTCTTTGTTACAAAACTCAACCTAGATGGCTACAGGCCCAGATAGTATAACCCGAATAATACATTTATAATTTATTAAAGTTAATTCTTTAAAGGTTCTTTTGATAACTGCTCCATGAAGATAGCTGCTGAAGGAAGTTTAAAATTAATGGATTTTATCTCGTATGCCTATTATTATTTTTGAAGCCTGTTAGAGGAGAGAAATTATGCAAATTGGTGTCACGCTAGGCTACTGCACACATGCTGGTAATGCATAACAACTAGCTCACTGATGAAAATACTTCATCTTAAGCAAGAGTCATTGTCAGTGCTAAGAGATATTCTTTGTATCATGATTAACAGTTTATTATTATTATTTTTCTTATGGATAAAAGAGTATCTCTTCTTATTAAAAATCCTCATTAGAATAAAACTACTATAAAAGTAACAGTGGAGAACTATGGTGATGAATTATGATTGATTGCATTATACAATTAAGGTATATTGTGAAACAATAGAAAGAGCTCTTCAAAATATTAAGTAGTTGTTGCTCACTCTCTGTGAATGATGAAGTGACTTTAATTCTTATGCTCCTGCTTATAAAAGACTTGATAAATAGATCAAACTCAGCATCAATTAGTGTCACAATGATCTTTAGTATTAATGAAGTGAAACCACTAGGATTGAACCAGTTTATTTGTAGCTCCATGACAGCATCTTAGGCTAACACACCCCGTTTGTCTGTCTAGTGCTGGGCATGGGAACCAGTATGCAGAACATACAGTTCTGTGCAGCACTGGCTCATACAAGCTCTCCCTGTGAGGAAGCTCTCTTAGTTCTGAAGAATTTGGATGTCCTTAGCAGGAGAGAAATCCAATATAAGATAAGCTGATTCCAGAAAATAGGTCACTAATGTAAGTTTGCAGTTATTTGCTTCCCAAGTTTATCCTACATCTGTCTTAGATTTCTTTTTTCTCATCTGTACACGAAGCATATCAAGCTTTCTGATTCTGCAGTGAAGAGCCTAGTTTTGGTCTAAGGGTCATCAGTCTGTTACAACCCTTCATCCTTACATTTTAACACTAGCACATGCATTTTGTTTGCCCTGTTAAATTGCTGCCAAAGGAGTCAGAGAAAAACTCCTCAGGTATTGATTTTTCACACATGGGGACTGTAGCTGGTTTGCCACCTGATTTGCCACCTGCAGTTTATAACTGAATGGACTCATGGGATTATAAGCTTCATTTTCTGCTGAGTTCACAGCCTGAGGTGAAATTGATGTGGTAGCTGTTAATCATTTGTAACTGCTTTAGTGTGTTTTGTTTGATGGAATTCTGTGTAAATGGCTAATATGCACTTATGCAATAGGAATGCCACTGATCAAAACTTATTGTTTGAGTTGTTCTTCTTAACGGTCTTTCAGGTATTTGGATTTGGTTTTGGAAAATAATTTCTGCTTAATAATTTTTAATTAATTTAATAATTAATCATGGTAACTGACTAGGTACATGGTTTTATTCAACATTTGGTCCTTGGAGCTGTAGATGGCACTGATTAATTAGCAGTCAAATTAAATGTATTATAGCTCCTTGCGAATGATCAGGGGCTTTATTTTTAGTGGGTCTCAAAACTTAATAGAAGTTTCTGTTGATTTCTGTGTTGATAGTATGGTACTCTTTACCTGACAGGATAAGACAACTCTCAAAAATACTTGGTTTGCTATGTGCAGAAAGTGATTTTTTGGAATAATCTGATTCTCAGCAGAGCATTCATTCTTTCATCACTGAGTATAATTTTCTGTGTTAGTCCCAGTTATTTTCTTAAATACACAGTACCTGACAGAAAACCATCAAAGTGTCGTTTTTCATTAATAATACATTTTACTAATTTTGTGAAGCAAACCAAAAATTTTTTTTTGCATGCTAGTGAGAGGTGCAGGTTTGCTGTACTAGTCATCTCTGTGAATTATGCAGTCTGCACATACCTTGACTTTTTTTGCTTAACTTCCAATGTCAGCGGTGATGTTAGGATGTTTATGTTGAACCTTAGTAAAACAGTCTGTAAGTTTTGTGAGAAAATCCTTTCTCACAGAAGACTGCATGCAGATTCGATGGAGAAGTAGAAATCCCCCAAATAAGAAAGTTCCTACAGTTTTTGTAAAAGTCTTTGTCAGGCTAGAGGAACGAACTGTAAACAGCCCCATCTGCGGGAGGATACAGGTTGAGTTTTGTCTTGGATACATTCTGTTTTGTTGGTCTAACATGTGCTAACAGTGCCAGCTACAGCAGATACTGTCTTTTGAGGATATCAGAGAAAAGAAAGAATGAAAGTTATTATGATGATCTCTTGGGTGAAAGATGTGGATTTATCAAATTCATTAGTGTAACTGCTCATGAAACAAGTTGCTTTTTGGCTTTCTTAGTTTGGGGGATTACTGTTTACAAATCTTTTAATTCTAGCTAGATTTCAGCTTTATGCATATTTAATTAGATAAATTCTTCATCTGCCCTCACCTATGGTTTTTTTTTCCCTTCTTAAACGTTATCATGGAGATGTTACCATGACTCCTGATTGGCCTGGCCTTGGCCAGCGGTGTGTCCAGCCTGGAGCCGACTGACATTGGCTCTGCTGGAAAGGGGGAAAGCTTCCAGCAGCTTCTCGAAGAAGCCTCCCCCATAGCCCCCCCCCCAAAAAACCTGGCCACAGAAACCCAATACAAGCATATCTATGAAATCCTGTGAAAATGAGAGGGATTGAGTGATTCTAACAGAAAAAATTGATTGTTAATATAGTACCACTGATATCAGTGAAGGTTAGATAGAAGAATCAAAGCACCAAAAACTTTCTGTAGTATTAGTGAATATTAAAAAAAGATTGAGTGACTTGAGTTCACCCTCATCTTTCAAGACTTTCCTCCTACTGTAGAAAACCCTAGTGCTTGCTTGTTCTGTTCTCAATTCTACAGTAGATTGAGGCAGTGTTTAATTTAACTTAAAGTGCAAGATCCCATTCTGTGCATGTTAAGCAGATCTCTTTAAGGCTAATAATACACTTCTTGCAAGTACCATTCAACGAGGAAATGGCTTGAGGTGAAGTGAACTGGCTGTATTCACATGCAGGTGACATGAAGCCATGGATCTGTGGTAAGAGGGAAGCAACTTCAGTGTTAATTTCTGGGAAGAGGAAAAAACCTGATTTTTAAGGGAAATGCAGCTATGAAGGACCCAAGATGCCAGTAATGTTACCTGGACTCCATAAAAAATGGAAGCTCATCAAGAGTGTTGTAACACTTACTTGGGGGTTACAGGATTAGGTGCTAGGTAGTTCTGGAGTAAAATAACTTCTTTATGACTCAGTAATAGAGTCAGCAGTGCCTTCTTATCTGACACAGGCCTGCAGGAAAGACTGGAAATGCATATACAATTAAAAGATTGCAGGGTAGCTGGTCAGAGGTCAAGCTGTACTTTACCTTTGCCTACATGTATCCTAAGTCTGTTTGTTTATGAAACTGGCTGGTCAGAACCATGTATTTGCCCCCTACAGTAGTCATCTTTTCCTTGTTTGATTTATATGAACAGTGCAAAAATGATCAGACATTATTGGACAAAAGTTAATGTTGTACTCATAAATATAAGAGTTTACTAATAAACATTTCTAATGCAACACATTATGGTACAATAAATCTAAATGAAAACATGCACTGGATTGTCTGGGCTAGGCACATACATCTTTCCTACCATAAATTTTCCAGGATATTAGTGGAGAGTGTTCTGGTTTAGACTCAAATATTTGATCAACGAATTTGAGTTAAGGTTGTAATCTTACAAATGCCTTTGGTTCAGAACTAGTTTAAGAGTGGTGGTGTGAAATTTTCACCATTCAACTCGAGTGTTCAAAAATCAAGTTGTTTGTTTTCTTTGTTTCTAGAGAAATTGATGACACAGGTTTTTCTGGCATGATGTCAGTAGCTGGTTTTATGGTCAGTTTAGTAGGGTTGATCCTAGGAGTGGGATTGTGATTCATCTTGTGATGAATGGGAAGCAGGATGAGACAAGGGAGCAAATATTCACAATGCTGTCATCAGAGCTGACATCCAAACACAATCCATTGCCACTAGTCTGGCCCTGTGGCTGATACTGCAAGTCTAAAACCTTAGATTGTCTAGTCCATCCACACAAAGAAAGCAAAAGAAAAGAAAATAATGGAGATACTCCTGAATTTAAAGGATTTAAAGGACTTCATGTAGACAAAGAGAGTGTACGTAAGCACAATTATTAAAAAATTTACACAATTACTAGAATGTTTAGATCTAAAGTTTAAGTTGGACTATGTGAAAAGGAAGAACAGGTTTCCCACATATCTTCTCCGTTTCCATTTTGAATACCCACAGAGGTGGTTTCATAGTTTGTATATTCAAGCAAGACTTGTTCTGTGAAATGAATTTAGCAGGAGTGTCTTAAAGCATCTACATTTCTTTCATCTATGAATGAATAGAACAGCAGTTCTATTCCTCGTTGTCCTGTTTTTTCCTTTATGTTGGCCTAGAGAAAAGATGCGAGCAGTTAAAGTAAGGCTCTTTTTTTGTTTATGAGTTGTATAGCATCATTAATGGCTTTTGAATGTACTTGTATCCTTCTCCTTCATCATCTTCCATCACTGACCTTTATCCAAAAACAACTCTGCACAGCACATTCTGCTGTCTCTCTTTCTGAGACCAACTGAGAGCTGTTATGGGATAGTGCGTTGATGGATTTTTTCTGTCTTCTTCATTTCAAGATATTGACATCATCTTTGTTTTAACCTAGACAATTAGGTTAAACAGCAGTTTAGTTAGGAAATAGCAGGAGACTAGCAAGGGGAGCTGTTGTGGCTGTGGATTTTCTTGTGCCTTTTGTTGGTTCATTAATTCCTCTAACAATTGCTTCTGAGGTAGCTGCCTGTGCATGACTGTTTCTAGCCAGCAGAAAAGGGGCTTTCATGGCTGGGTGAAGCCATAGATGATAAAGCCAACTTTACTTTCTGAATTCTTCTATCTATGAGTTAATTTAGTGTGGGACCAGTATTGAATTCCCTACAATTAGTGAAATATCATGCTTTTGAATTTGACATTCTTATTCTTCCACAGTATTTGTAGGTGCCAGAAGTGTAAAAGCCAGGTGTTTCACAAGAGAGACAAGAGGCCTTGGACAAATGGAACATTGGAAAAACTAGCATTGAGCATGAATTATTCATATGGAAACATTATATTCAATTTCATTTTACTAGTATTGGCTGGCATTGCTATAATTTCCCTACCAACTGTATTAGAATTCAAAACTCTCTAGTACAGTGTATCATGATTGTTAGAAAGCACCCATCTGGAGTGAGACTCTTACTAATTTTAAAACCCCTGCAGATGATCCATCTTGTTGTAAGGTGGAAGAGGGTGTGTTGGAATGCAGAAGGAAATCACTATTGTGTAGTTGTGAGGCGGTAGTGAGAATAATCATTTTTAATAAATTATAAATGCTATAAATAAAAATTAAATGGCAGCCTTTGTTAAAACAAAGGCATTTCATTTTCTGAAGCTCAGCAAATCAGGAAATAGAAAAAGAAAAGCACAAACTCACTTTACGTTTTCATATTTTTCCTCTAGTATTTACATTTTGTGTTATTTTTTTTTAAATCCAGATTTTAGAGTATTGAAGATAATAGCAGATACTGTCCTTTTGCTTTTTTGTACTGCAAAATATTCACATGTATCATAGGAATGCAGTAATGTCATAAGGGCAAAGGGCATTTCCTCTGATGACAGACATAAAGCCTTATTTCTTAAGTTCAAGAAGAGGCTGTTTTAGTTTAAACAGAGAGGTTTATGGTACATATTTTGCGAATCTGATTCCATGTGATGCGTAAACATGCTATGTGTAAATGCTGCCATGTTATCACAATGCACAAAAATGCTCACTAAAATTTTTCTTCAGTCCTCCATCATGACTTTATTTGTAAAAGTTTTCCATTAGATTTTGTTTTGTCAACATTTTCTTCTGGTATACAAAAATGCTAATGTGTTTTGAAAATTTGGTTATACCATTTTCAGGGTTACGTTATTCAGAAGAAGAGTAGGCAATGACACTGGATTGTCCAGAAAATGTCACTCTTTGTACTGATGCAATATTACTATGTGTCCCTTCAAGCAGCTGTTGTGGATAAATGTATTTTTCCTTAAAACAAAACAATGTGTGATAGGGTAGTTGTTATAGTAACAGAGAAATAAATATCAGTCTGTCTTTTTTTTCTTTATATGGGTGTGTCAAAGCTATTTATAGTCTGTTCTTCCCTGTTTCTTTGCACATGAACATCTGTAGTGTTTCTTCGAAAGCATTAAACTCACATGTTCAATATGTTGTTATGTTGGGTTTTTTCATGAGGTGCAACTGTTCCCATGTTTGTATTCACCACCACCCACCTTGCAAGTGAACCTTGCTCTGAAGTTTGACTTATCAGGAGCTCCATATCTGTGGCTGCTGTTTTCAGTGCATGTAGTACAGTCTGTTTACTGATTTCAGAGAAGTCTTTCACCCGACCTGCTTCTCTGTCGAGGTACTAAGTGTATGTGTTCAGAATACTCTTCTTTGTTTGCAACATTATGTATTGGATCCAAATATTGAGAAACTTTTCTAATAACTTACATTACTGACCCACAACATATAAATGACATTGACTCTTGCTTCCTCCCCCACCCCCCTTATTTTTTCTCCCTTTTTTTTTAAATGAAGATATCAAAACAATTTGATATGTTGTTTGGCACCAGTTTTGGTGCAAATACAGTTTTTCCAAGGAGGGAAATAGAGGTTTTCTGCAAATGTGTCTCCCATTGTTTTAAAGAAGAGATTATTCTTCTTCTAACCAGACTTTGGCAACAACCATGTTTTTTTAGCCTAGTACATGTAAATTATTTTAGGAACATGTAATCCTTTTATTTTATGGGCCAAAGGAATTAAAACATTTCTTCTGTAAAGGAACAAAGCATGCAAGAGAGTTTGTACACATGCTTCCATTCTGAATATTGCTATACAGTGCTGCATGGCATGCAGAAAATAGTGAATTTGCACATTCATTATTTTCTTCTTTATCTTGAGTAGAAAGCACAATTATTTCTTTAATTAGATTGAAGAGCTGCTGCTTCATTCCTTATTAATTTATCAGTTTCTGCAACTAGGCTCATGTATATTTCTTACTAAATTTCTTACATCAGATAGCTAGAAATGGTGAAGAGGTAAGACAGCAGGTTTTTAAAATTATTTCAGGCACATTTGCAGATATCAGACATGCTTGGAAAGAAATGGCTCAAACCTTGAAGTTCAAATCTCTGTTTGACATGCTAGTTGATCAGTCTCCAAAGATCAGGAGCTCTTGCAGTCAGTGAGGTGTTGTCTTCAATTATTTTTTGCCAAGATCACACTCTTATTTTTCTCCTTCGTTTTTTTCATGGATCTCAGACTTTACATCTCCTTGTTAAGCATACAGATAGCTGGTTACCTACTGACAGCCATCAAATGGGCAAATAATTTTCTTTCTTAGTGAAACCGTCAATCAGTGAGGATCCCTAATAATGGTAATATGAAATATATGAAGGTTAGGTTGATCCCATCTTCAATTTCATTTTTGCTTTCTCTAATTCCAGTTCAGGGACAAGATCTACGTTCTCACTACTTGAAATGAAATCCTAAAACGGTATTGCCATATTCTTAATCAGCAGATCTTGTAATTCCAAGGTAGGAAGGAGCCCTTTGCATAGCCTGCAATGATCTATTTGCTGCAGGATCCACTCAGGAGTGTTTGGGGAAACGCTGACCTGGAGATCTCCTCCTGGATGTGGAGATGCAGTCAGCCAGTGCAGCAGACCATAACACACTCTGACTGACATACACAGAGACAAGTGCAATAGTTGAGAAACATCTTCAGTGATGGATGTCACCTCAGTGATGTACCTGTTCCCTATTTTCAAGTAGGTTTGTATTTTATTATACCAGCCAGCCCAGTCTTAAATTCATTAAAGTAGTTATATATGTAGCCGTGTTGTAGATGTGTCAGATAAAATGAAGCATTATACTTACTGAATGTTTGTCTGGCAATCTCCAGGGAGCATTACACAAATACATGTAAAAACCATGACATGGCTTTTTAAAGCACAAGAAATAGGGTCTCGTTTCATGAGCTGTGTTAATCCAGTTGGGTAAAATGTCTATTAAAAGAGTGTGCAGTAGAGGGAGGTGTCACATTTTGTCAGAACTTGTTAAAGTTTCTTTAGAGTGTTGCAGCATAAGGCACAATGTTTGAATCAAATAATACGTACAATAAGGTAAAGAAAGAGAAATGGTTCCCAGAGTTTTCTTCCCATTCTTTTTGTTACCTTTCTGCCTGGTTTTATTTATGATTCTGTCTATATTTCTTCTCAAATTAGGACATATTTATTATAAGATGCCTTCTTTAGCACCTAGGGTTTCCCATTGTGTATGTGTCTGCTTTGTTTTTCAGGAAGCCATTGTATGGATTATTTCAGTATAATTCAAGTATGATTGGACTAGAGTCGTTAGCTGATCCCTCAGATACCTGGGAAATTATAGAGACTATTGGGAAAGGCACTTATGGTAAAGTCTATAAAGTTGCCAATAAGAAGGATGGGAGCCTGGCGGCAGTGAAGATTCTGGATCCTGTCAGTGTAAGTAAAGAATATTAAACTGTAACTTCAATGTTATTTTAAAAGAACTGTAAAACAGATCTGAAATGTAAATCAAATGTGTAAGATATTGATGTGTTCAGAAGGGAACAGTTTTGCAGAATGCATTGACAGAAGGAGTTTAGTACCAGAAACTGAGAGATGAACTTACAGTTTCATCATCTTATTTGAGGACAGCATTTGCCTAGTTTCTATTTGCGGTCTGTGTAATTCTTTTGGTATAAATTTAGTTATCTGTGCTTGGAGCATGCAAATTATTGGAAGCACAGAGTATTT
This sequence comes from Calyptomena viridis, assembly GCA_013390005.1. NCBI lineage: Eukaryota > Metazoa > Chordata > Aves > Passeriformes > Eurylaimidae > Calyptomena > Calyptomena viridis. The sequence goes on along the minus strand of WEIV01010839.1, from coordinate 71,846 downwards.
CTCATAGGGCCTGCTATAGCAGGGAAAATAAAAGATGCTGTTAATCTTCTAGTTTCATCTCGTGTACTCCCTAAAAGAATTACTTTTCCCATCACAGAAGCACTGTGAACTTTAGGATATTTTAGAGTTACCTTTTAGAAGTAGATAATAGTGTGAGGCAATAGTTAAGATAAAAAGAGAAGAGCACATCCCAGATCCTCAGATGTAGATCTGTGCCAGCTCCGGTTTTAGTGGGTATTAAATGCCTAACTTCCCTTGAGAACTAAGGCCCTAGTTTTCAATGGAAGATTTAACTGGCAGCTGTTCAGGCTGGATCAAGCTGGAGTTTGATAACAACAGCTGGACTAAAATATTTACTATAAAAAGTTTTATTTCTGTCATCCGAAATTCATTGTGGCTTTCTCATGTACAAATCTGAAGAAGGCACAAGCTTTAATTTTCTAATAGTCACAGGCTGTGCAGAAACAAAGTTAGTTTCATGGCTTAAACACTGTTCTAAATTGTGGCCTGTGTGCCGATGTTAAACAGTATTTTGTAATTGTCACAGAATTCTTTCATTAACTAATACTTAGTAACCTTTTCTTATTTCATGGGTGGTTGTTTTGTCTCTTTTGTTGTTTTTGGTATATGTCCTTCCTCATAAGAATGTATTTG
>WEIV01010839.1:41886-68905 GCA_013390005.1 Calyptomena viridis | reverse complement strand
TTGGTGACTGTCAAGAAATGTGTCACTGACAGCTGCAGTAGTGTTTGTGGGATATATGTATAGTATATATAGTCCTTCATTCATTTAACATATGCTACCTAACAGCTGTCAGTCTGTATTATTTTTCAGTCACAACCAGCTTGGGTATTTTTTGAAGTTAGGGCATACTTTTGTGTATTTTATTTGCAGGCTAGATATAAGTTTAGTACAGCCTGTCTCAACAGAACATTTAGCTCGATGAAGCAGTAAATAAAAATCTTTGACTTAAGAACTTGCTAGCAAATGGTTAAACATGATAAGAAAAATGTACATTTTCNTTTTTTTTGTCAAACAGTTGCAAATATTAAGGTAATAAAAGGATAGAAAGAAGAGAAAGGATAGAGGTGAATACCTGCTTAGAATGGCATGGCCAGTAAACTTATGGTGTGGGTGAGAACATATTTACAAAGATTCTAATTTTACTTTTTTCTCCTCCTCTTTTTGTTACATGGCAGGCCATTAATAGATAATGCTTGCAAGAAGCTGGTTTTTTGGATTAGAATGTTTCTGTGTTGTTGACAGCACATGGCATCAAATCTGAGAGTAGATATATGGCTTCTGTCTACTTTATATTGCCTGCCATCAGGGGCATTGATGGAGTGAAAGTTTAAAATGGCTGTTATTTTGTTGCCTCCCAGTTATCAAGAGCATCAATCTTTTCTGTCTGGCCTTTTCTTTGCACAAAGGGATTTTTCAAAAAGACAATCCATGTATTGTTGTGAAAATAATCAAATAATGTAAATTGGATTTATAAATCCTCTTTTAACACCAAAATGCGGTCATGTTCATGATATTTTGATTTTTAGTTGCATTTTGTAAATTACAGTTTATAATCTTCGGTTTTCACTTCCCTTCCCTTACCCAGGCTGCTGTGATTTATTATTAACATCACTAATAAAATGTTCTAAGGTGGGATAATAGCATAGATAATTGCAAAGTGAAAATCCAGTTGTATCCAGATTTGTGGTGTAGCACAGTTTTGCATGGTGAGTTTTAGGTAGGTTTATAGCCTAAACAAGTATAATGAATAACTGAGGACTTGTCTTGTTGGTTTTTTTTTTTCCCTTCTTGAAACTCCCCCTTTCACAGCTGTGCAATGGAGGTTCTGTCACAGAGCTTGTCAAAGGCCTGCTGAAGTGTGGCCAAAAGTTGGATGAAGTTATAATCTCCTACATCTTGTATGGTGCTCTCTTGGTAAGGATGTTCATTGGGCTTGTAATGACAGCAGAGGGTGCAATTTACTCATCTCTTACATGCATTTTCCATTTCTAAAGTATGGTAATGCTGACAATATTATGTGGGCTATTATAGCAGCAGGGGTTGTATCAAGGCATGCAATCCAGTGGACAGATGTTTTTACAGAGTATGTGCAGATCGTCTTCATTACATTCCCTAATAGTAGGGTAATTGTTTTTAAATCAGGATATAAACTTATTTTTGTTACTGCTGGTATATAGGGCCTTCAGCATTTACACAATAACCGGATCATTCATCGTGATGTGAAAGGGAACAACATTCTCCTGACAACAGAAGGTGGAGTCAAGCTCGTTGACTTTGGTAATGACCACTTCTCCGTTTTTTTTCCTGATACATGCAATTTAGCCAAAGGCATTTGTTTACTTCCCCCTAGGAAGGCAGAATGCCACAGTGAGAGACTTTTTCAGAAGGATGCTCAGAATTATTTTGAGAAGGCAAAATGCAGAAGGAATCTGATTACAGCAAGAATAAAAATTCTAACTAAAAAACAGTAATAGACTATTAAAAGCTTAAACATAATTTAAAAATTTTAAAAAGCTCTGAAGGTACCATTTTACTTATAAAGCTCTTTTGCATTTCACAAAGAATGTCAGTTTCAGGGCAGTTGTCCTCCTAATTTAAATTTAGATATTCTATCTTTTGCATATGAAAAGGAAACGTTTTTTCTGAAATGGCTTTTGCTAGCCTTAAGCATATTTTTTCCCTCTGAGCAGAAGGTAAAATAGTCTCTTGGGTGCAAAACCCAACATCCATTTAATTTGTGATTATTGCTGTTAGATTTGAGCACTTTGAGTCTGGAAACATCATAAGAAACGGGAGGGAAAGAGGAAGAGAGAAAGAAAGGGACTTGGCAATAGAATTTAAGTCAGTTCAGCATTTTTTTTTCCCTTTGAACACACACGTAGAAAAATAAAGAAATGCTTTAATCCCTCAGATATGTATGCAAGGGAATGGCAATTTTATTAAAGGTAACAGAAGCAGATTATTGGTAATATAATTTATTAATGAAGCCATATAATACATAAGGTAATTGTCATTGTGAATAGTGTTGTGTGAATAACAGCTGTTTGTTTAGCAGTGCATGAAGGCAAAGAAAAATGTGCACAAAATGAGCATAGGGTTACATGGTGTGCCAAAAAAATCTGCAAATAGTAATTTTTTAAAAAAAAAACCTCTAAACCAGTAAATTTATGCTGTGGAAAGAAAATTTAATAATGATCATGTCATGGTATTATAAATTTAACACAAAAATATGTTGAAGATGCTAAAGCAAGTTGGGAAACAGGAGACACTTTAGTATCTTCTAGGGACAGAAATTCATTATTTTGAATGATAAAGGCAGCAATTAAAATACGACTGAGAGAAACATATGGCCTAAAGCAAAACTTGGAGTGAGTCCCTGACCTCCTACAAGGGAGGAAGATCCTTTCTCATTCAGGGTAATTTTGGCAATATAATCTTCGATTGTACTCCATTATGTTAAAAGTTGGCTTTTCTCCTCAAAGTGAAATGTTTTCTTCAGATATATTAAAGGCCTTAGCTGCAGCAGAAGCTAAGCTTCCAAAGACACATCAGTGACACATATCCAAGTGACACATTCAAGGAAACTGAGAATCCCAATCTTTCTGGTGTCTCATGCATCTGTTTGATTCCACATTTAGGTTTCAGGGGTTTTTTTCCTACTTTTTAAGTTACAACAGTAGTAGCAGAACATTAAAACAAATATGACAGCCTCTGAAAAAAATGCTTTAAATTTCAACTGTTCCCTAATGCTTTATGGTTAGAAAATGCCAAGAAATGCCCACGTAACTCTGGGGTTTCTGACTAAAGAAGCATCAAGTGCTGAGGCTTTATTGAGTTGTTATTTTTGCCACTATTAGTCCATTTAGTCCACTGGTATTTAGTCCACTGCTGTAGTCACAGAGAAAAGACTCTGGGAATAATTTAGGACTGAGCCACAGATTATATTGTTTGTAGAACTGGTTTGTTTCATTTGTTGCAGAAAGTGGAAGATATATAGTGAAATTGCAAGGAGTTCAGGGAGAGAAGGAACTTGCAATTTAGACAGTTGAATGGCGTCAAATTGGAGACTATTCTTGCTTCTGCCAGTGTTTCTCTGTGATGTTGGAGGGTCACTTATGTCAAACTCTGCTCCTTATTTCCCAATATTCAGTTTGAAACATCTTGTCCTCCTTTGCAGAAGAACTATGTGTTCTTGAAGTGCAGCTGAGATCTATTACAGCTTTACTTGAGGCATGTGGAGTGCCTGAAAACTGAAAGATCTCAGATTAAGTACCCAAACACAGTGGTTGCTTTGGATATTTTTAGGTTAATCCCTGGAACTAATAATCCTCTGCCATTTTGTGGGAATGCTAAGCAGATTTATGGTTTGGTGAGTGGGGAAGGAAACATGTCAAAAGGAAAAGAAAATAATAATTTTAAATTTGGTATAGGATTGAATTTATTAAATAAGTAATGAGAATTCAAATCAATGGGGTTAAAAAAAATTAAATTATGACCTATTCAGTGAATGCTATCCATTCTGTCCACAGAATGAGACAGAATGTTGATTAAAAAAAAGTTGCTTCAAATTCAAGGCTGTGCATATGGATATTAGGTCAAAGAGAGGATTACACAGATATCTTTAATTGAGACTTTTCTTTCCTTTATTGCATGACTTTAAAGCTTGTTTTTTCAATGTAACACTTATTTCTTCCCTCAATTGCTCTCGACAGCATAATATATTTGAATAAATGATGGTCACAGTGTAAGTTGACCCAAAATGTCTGCAACTTATCATTCATTTATGCTCATGCTCTTCCTCTCTCAGCTCTTTGGTATTCTGCACTGTTTTGGAATATCCCTAGATAGCAGCTACAAATTAAGCTAGCTGAAGAGGGATCACAGTGAAATGCACAAAGGCTTGTTGTAAGTCCTAGCCATTAGCTGTTTCACATTGGTACTCAGGGAAGACTTGCAATTATACAAATTGAAAAACAAACACAGAATTGAATGCTGAAGCCAGCAATCAAATAATTTAACTTATGAATCCAAATTCTTTATTTATTGGCATTGGTCAATGTGTATTCTGTGTGTTTCTGCCCATTTTTGTCTTTGGATAATGCTATAGAGCAAACCACTGTGGTTTTTGTTTTAAAAAATTTTAAAGCAAAATATGTTTTAAGTCAGTATTGGCTTTGTGTCAACTCATTGGAATGCTACTGAACTGAACTCCATCAAGTATATGAGCATATCAGCATAGAAGATTTGCTGTGGAGCTTCATTCTGATTTGTTAACGTCGTTTGATTGCACTCTAATTTGTTCTTTTGTTTTTTTCAGTTGTGCTTCAGTAGCCCAACTCCAGTCAGCAAAGCTCTGAACCAAATATTTTAAGTATGTGCTTAGTTCCCTAAGTACAAGCTGCAGTGTGAGCTGAACTTCTGAGCTTTTCCGAGTAGGGAAAGATTTAAGCAAGTGCATAAGAGTTGTGTTTAACAGAAGCTTCTGCAAATATGCTAGTGAATGAGTTTCCTGCCAGTGATGTTCAGGGAGTAAATTTCTGAAACAGGAGTTTTAAAGCCAAGTTGTAATTTCAATAGTTCCCATTTATACCCATGAAAACAGCAGAAAGAAATCTGTAATATTTAGGTGCCGATTGAATTTTTGAGTTTGAATGAAAGTGCTTCAAACTGAGAGTCTTTCACAAAAAATCTCTCAGTAATTCTGAACAAAAAGAGGAAGCTGGAGTTAAACTAATAATTCAGTGCAAATGCTGCACCTACTTTGGTCAGGCATTTTGCAGCTGTGCTCCCGGGCTGGGGGTTTGTTTTCCAGATACTTGAAATAAACTGACTGAAATGACAATGAGTTTGAAGCCAAGTTTCTTTGGTCTGTTTTATTGCAGGTGTTTCAGCCCAGCTCACCAGCACACGGCTGCGTAGAAACACCTCAGTGGGAACACCCTTTTGGATGGCACCTGAGGTAGGCAAATGTGCCTATCTGAATTGTCTATTCGTTGCAGTGCATACTTTGTTGCCACTCACATAGTAAATTTTCTTTTCTTCCCTCCTCCGTGGCTGTTTCTGCTTTACATCTAGGCCACTGTTCAGTAAAAATAATACACTATTAGAGTATACAAAATGGATTTCTAATAATCTTCATTACTTTCTTCTCTGTAGTGTTTCCATAAAAGTACAGCAAATCTGCAAATAACTGAGGGTCCTTGAAAATGTTATGACTTTGCAATCATATATTGTATGTTTTGTTGTGTCTGTGCCTCTAAATTCAGACTGGGAGGAGAAGGAGGAATTCCTTTTTTCTGGTCTTGCTATAGGACTCTGCAAAACCCTGGCTGGGCTATGTGTTCTTAATCATTGATAGGTGAGCTACACACTTAGACACATGGACTAGCATAGATTAAAAATTGAGAAAAATAATATACAGGCAGCTTAGCCAAGTACCTTAGACGAAATTTTTACGTATTACTCACCAGACATAACCCTTTTTCTTCTATTTCATGAAGCTCTAACAAGTTTTTACACACTGTTGAACAAAAGTCCTGTGTGTACTTTCCCAAACTTTGGGAGAAAGATGTCAATCTTTGCCCTTCCTGCTTTAAGGACCAATCTATACTTCTGAAAGGTATAGGTTATAAAATCTAAAAACAAAGATTGAAAAAAGAGTGATCTGTTTATTTGTAAGCTGTTCTGCCTTTGTAACAGTACAAGCCTCTTTCCTGTTAAAAGCCATATGAATTTTGGGGAATTTGGGGTGGAATTTGCATCTGTTACAAATGCACAGAGGTCTATTCCTGTATGTCAAAGAGTTAAGTATTCTGCAAACATTTGTTTTAAAACACTTTATACTTTCTATACATCTATTTTTGTTGCTAAGGAAGTCTGATTATAGCTGAGCAAAGAAAAGAAGATGCTGTAATGGGTCCAAAATTGATCTTGCACAGTCTCACAAAGAATAGTTGATATTTTACCATCTCCATAACAACCATTTTACGTCACAAAGGAGACACAAGATACCTTAGAAACCACTGTGCAAGCTTTATTTATGGAATCACCTTGGTTGGAGACATTTCTAAAATGAGACCTTTATAAAATACTTCTCTAGAAAATAATGGACATATTATGAAATATTCCAGTGAACTTGCTATAGTTTATTTTTATGGTACAATTTTTCTTGAATAATTGCCATCAAATGTAGTAATCATACCAAATTTATTTTCCCTTCTGTCTTGAAAATATGAAATCTTGTGTTAAAAAGCCAAAGAGATAAGCAGGTATTTTGATCTGAAAAATTTTGACCTGAAAATACAACACACATGTAACCAAGGTGTGTTATGTGCACAGCAGATCAAAGAAGAACAGGAGTAGCTTTGAATGCTTCCTCTTTTGAAAAGATTTGTGGAACCAACCAACCCAGTACCATAAACACAGTAGTCTGTATCACAGTATCTCTGTGCATGCCTGTGTGAGACGTGTGGATCAGGCTTCATAGATGTACCAGTCTGCAAAACAGCTGGAGGGTGCCCAGATATCCATTATGCTGTTGTTGAAATGGCTTTTAGATGACAAGTTGCATAACACACGTGCTCAAGTCACTACAGTTGCTCTCTTTGTGTTCATATAAATGACAGATTTCAAACAATTTGCAATTTACCTTATTTCTGGGGAGAACTTTCTGGTATTTTTAAAACATGCAGCCACATTTTTGTGTGAAAGATAAAAGATTAGGACTGCAATAAGCCGAAAAGCTCTGCTTGAGTAACAGCCTATTAGGAACAGTGTTTTCTAGATGAGACTGTGGTGAGATCAGTAAACACTAGAAAGGCACTTAGCTCGGTTTTTTGCACTCAGTTGCAAAAAACTTGCTGAATCAAGGTTTTTGACATAGGATGGAATTTATGTCAGACCCCAAAATACCATAAAATAACTGGACAGGGGTGAAATGTTACTAATCAGAGAATTAAAAAGCATGAAGACTTTTTTTTTAAAATTGGACTTTTACTATCTATGTGTGAAACATAGGGACCTCGGTCAATGCATAAGGCAATCATAGGATCTCATCTGATGGGGAGAAAGATGGATTTAATCTCAAGGGGAGGGGAAAAGGGGAGATGAAAAAACTCACCTTGGAGGAAGAAACTACAGGAGTGTTTCAGAGTGAAATGGAGCTGACAGGGAATATTTTCCAATGTAAACCCCAAGAAAATAAAACCTGGAGAAGAATGATGCAAGATTATTCAAGCTGACAGATAGGAATAACTGGATATAAGCAGGAGACAAATATGCTGGAAACTGGAATCACTAGATGAGCCTGGGTCAGGAACAGTCTGTAAAATCAAAAAAACCATCATATTTTAAGATTAAGTTTGCAAAAAATATCAAAGGGATTATATGTTATGGTAGTTGCAATAGCAAAAGTTAATAGGAAAATAGCAGTGCCTGGAGGTGGCATAAGAAAGGTGTTCAGCTCAGTGTTCTTACTGGCAGCACTCAAAGCAGCAGCTTAACATTTTTGAGTGGCTCAAACATCTTGGGTCCTTTTTTAATGATGACTGATTCTTGCTTAGCAGTATCAGGGCAAATAGTAAAGATCTGTCCTTGAGCATTTATTTTGAGCAGAGCTTGTAATTAGCAAAAATTTTGCTGAAAAACAAAAATACAGGTAAAAACTAGGCTTTGAGGAAGCAACGAAGGAACTTGACAAGGATAAGTAGATTCACTGAAAATCTATAATTGCTGTTTAACCTAATTAATATTGTCTCACGCGTACAAAAATAGACTTGCAGAAACTGAAACTCTGAATTACAGACGTGCCAATAAAAGATAAATAAGGCAGGAAAGTAGTATGTTTAAAGCTGCCTATTGCAACTTTAGGTAACTTAAGTTATCTAAAATCTGCTTCTATTATGCTGAAATAAACTGTGTTGTATGCTAGCAGGATGAATCAGACTTGAAGCTTTTGAACTGAACTGCCCTTACCTCTGTAGTTCTAAATATTAACATGTCTTGTTTTCAACCTCCAGTGCACAACTGAACAAAACCTAGTTCCAATAGAGTTGCAATTTTCTTTTTTTACAAATATAATTAGATTATCATTATCAAGCTGGAAGTTTAACCCTTGAAACAAGCTCAGATAGAATATTACAGAATAACAGAATCACTGAATCAATTAGATTGGAAAAGACCTGGAGATCATCGAGTCCAACCTATGACCAAACACCACCTTGTCAACCAGACCATGGCACCAAGTGCAGCATCCTGTCTTTCCTTAAACCCTTCCAAGGATGGTGACTCCACCACCTCCCTGGGCAGCCCATTCCAATGTCTAATCACCCTTTCTGTGAAGAAATTCTTTCTAATGTCCGATCTAAACCTCCCCTGGTGCAGATTAAGACTGTGTTCTCTATTCCTGTCCAGAGAGAAGAGGCTGAGCCCCACTTCCTAGAACCTGCTTTCAGGCAGCTGTAGAGAGCGATAAGGTCTCCCCTGAGTTTCCTCTTCTCCAGGCTAAACAACCCCAGCTCCCTCAGCTGCTCCTCACAGGACGTGCTCTCCAGACCCTTCACCAGCTTCGTTGCCCTTCTCTGGACACACTCCACCACCTCAATGTCCTTCCTGAACTGAAGGGCCCAGAACTGGACATAGGACATGAAATGAAGCCTCATTAGTGCTGAGTACAGGGAGGTAATCACTTCCGTGGTCCTGGTGGCAGTGCTATTTCTGATACAAACCAGGATGCCATTGGCCTTCTTGGCCGTCTGGGCACACTGCTGGTTCATGTTCAGCTCTCAGTTGACCAACACCCCCAGGTTCTTCTCCACTCGTCCATTTTCCAGCCTCTCTGCCCCCAGCCTGTAGCTCTGCATGGGGTTGGTGTGGCCAAAATGTAGGACTTGGCACTTGGTCTTATTAACCTCATGCTTTTGGTCTTGGTCCATAGATCCAGCCTGTCCAGGTCCCTCTGCAGAGCCTCCCTACCCTCTAGCGGATCAACACACCCACCCAACTTGATGTTGTCTGCGAATTTGCTAATGGTAGGCTCAATCCCCTCATTTACATCACCACTAAAGATATCAAACAGGACTGGATCAACACTGATCCTTGGGGAATACCACTAGTGATCAGATGCCAACTGGATGTGACACCATTCACCACCACTCTCTGGGCCCGGCCATGCATCCAGTTTTTAACCCAGCGCAGAGTGCACCTGCCCAAGCCGTGGGCTGCCAGCTTTTCCAGGCGCATGTCGTGGGAGACGATATCAAAGGCTTTGCTGAAGTCCAGATAGACAACATCCACAGCCTTCCCTTCATCCAACAGATGGGTCACCTGGTCATAAAAGGAGATCAGGTTGGCCAGGCAGGCCCTGCCCTTTCTAAACCGATGCTGGCTGGGTCTCATCCCTTGGTTGTCCTGTATGTACCATGTGATTGCACTCAAGATGATCTGTTCCGTGTACATGTTTGGTCCAAATTTAGTTTTACGAACAGAAATATAAAGAGATACTTGAAGTCAGAAAGAACTATAGAGATGCTGAAGGTAATTTAAAACTTCAGGGAGTATGCTGTAGTATTTTACTGATAAATGCTAAAAAATGACACTGGTGCAAGCATGCTTATATTTTAATAGGAACATAATTAAAACATTGTTGATCCTTTGAAGAACAATATGTTGAAATGTGACATGTGACACATGAGTAGAAAAGGCTGTGACAGTGTGGTAAACATATCATATGAATTCTCTAATATTGAGTTAACTAGAGGTAAAAATCTTGTGTCTGTTTTACTATTTTCAGAGAGATTTCAGATGTTGCAGTATTATTTAAAGCCGTGTCAACTCTGTGTTTTGAATATTTCTTACCATCCTGCCAGGATGAAGTAATAATCAGTAAGACTGCCCCAGACACAACAGATTGTTTTTCTTCCTCCTGATGAACCAAGTCACACTTCCTGGGATAAAATTCAGTATATCTGAGCATCAGAATAAATTTCCTAAGTGTTAGAACAATAGGTGACTAGTTTAAATTGTCTTTCTTTTCCCAGTGTTCATTCGTATTCTTTTTAAACTTTAAATCTGGTCATATGCATGTGAAGTAAGTCTAATCCAGAAACAATGAGTATTTACATTGTTTTGGTATGAAGCTGTGTGTCTGCATAATCTAAAGAAAAAGCAACAAAACTAGCTGGTAAAAAAGCATCCCAACAAGTAACTCGAATTAATGTAATTGAAAAATATATAAAGGGAAAAATAGAAATTCACAAAAACTTCACAGCAGTTTTTCTGCTGAAGTCGATATTTATTATGGTAAAGGCTGTGTTCAAACCTTAGAATTTTGGGAAAATAGAAATAATTTAACTGTAAATACATTTAATGTGTAGTTAAATACTAGGTTGGAAAAATAGTGTAGAAAAGATAACCCTGTCACTAATCTGGGCTTATAGAATCGTAGAATGGTTTGGGTTGGAAGGGACCTTAAAGACCAACTAGTTCCAACCCCCTCTGCCATAGAGAACCTTTCACTAGACCAGGTTGCTCAAAGCCCCATCCAGCCTGGCCTTGAACACTTTCAGGTATGGGGTGTCCACAACTTTTCTGAGCAACCTGTGCCAGTGCCTCACTAACCTCACAGTAAAGAATTTTTTCCTAATATCTAATCTAAACTTACTCTTTCTCAGTTTGAATCCATTCTGCCTTGTCCTGTCACTACACGCTCTTGTAAAAAGTCCTCTCTATATTTCCTAGTATTTTTAACACTAAAAAAGTGAGGTGATCCATTCCCCTGAAACTGATGAATATATTCTCATCTTGTCATACTGCAACGTGTCTTATTTGCCAGCCTTTTGCTTACATCATGGGACTCAAGGTCACCATCCTGTTAATAGGTCCTAGGTCTCTTCACTTTAATTCCTTATTAGCTAAAATTAGCTTTTCTGATGTGCGCATTTTCACTATGTTTTCAATTGCCAATTAAGCAAAGAATTTTGTAAATGCTGATTTATGATGAACTGTAGGGATCTGCCACTTAGTATAGAATATAGATTTCAAGAATTTACACTTATTTTTACACTTATTTTACACTTAATTTTACACTTATTTTTATGTATGGAAGCCATTTAAAAACAGTTTTACAGTGGAAAAGTATGCTGGTTTTGTGATAAATAATTTTATACCTTCTCTAATAAGGAAAGTTTTGAAAATATTTCGGTTTAGCATCTTCCATGAAAGCATAATAATTATTCACTTGGAATTAATTATGAGATATGCTACTGAATTAGCTCTTACAATGGTTTTTCAGTTTTGTGGGGTTTTTTACCTTGTAAATTACACTAGATGAGATAAGATTGAAAACATAAAAACAAAAAACCCCCAAACAATTGATTGTCCTTAGGAAAAAACTTCACAGATGGGAATAGACAAAGTTGCTGCTGCTAATTTTACAGAACTTGTATCTGGTATGATGATTAATTAATAGTGAGATACTTGAAAATTCCACACGTTGTGCGCGTAGAGATAATAAATGCAATAAATAAATGTTAAAAGAATGGTAGCATTAAATAATCACAAATGTTTTTGTTACATAGTGTTTCGAACACTTGTTGTTTGACATTACTCTATTTATGATAGTATGTTAAGCCTAGGGTGAAAAGGAGTTGCCCACTTGACATACATAATGAAATGGCATCCTGTTTTTAAGGACGTTAATGTATTGAGACACTGCAGTGTGCTAGGGGTTATTTTTAGAGAATATTGGCTGTCCTCTTGAAATGCAGCATTGGATTTGAGTGTAATACTGTGGTACATGTGGAAATAGGTATAGGCATCTCAGAGAGGAACTACTAAAGTGTAAGTGTGGGAGGGCATGGGGGGAAGAGTAGGAACAATTGCTTTAACTAGATAGGGCAAGGCTGCATGGAAGTACTGAGGGACACAGAAGTGAAATTACTTGCTTAAGGACTTAGAGCAGGTCAGTGGCAGACTGTGGGATAGAATTAAGTCTGTAAATGGCTGCGCATGATTAAAGTGCTTGTGACTCTGGAATGCAACCTTCTGAGAGCTGACTGAGAGGATTTAAACAAAGTTATCTTTTTGTGAATACAAATTTTTATTTCTTTAAAGAAATAAAGTAAATTGCAGTTTCTGTCCTGTTTTTCCCCCTGCTTTCTTCTTTTTCTGTGACTCTCAAACTGAAGCTTTAACAAACTGCAGCAGTAAGGGGTTATGCTGAAGTTTGCTAAAGTCCAGAATGAAAGCACTGGAATTTAGAAAGCTGAATTGGAATACAGAGGTTTCAGGCTTTAAAGGACATGGCATACAGGAGATGCAGAAAGCACAACAAGACAGCATGAGCGAGCTCCCCCTGAAGAGCTGGGTCTGACAGAATGCATCACCTCCTCCTTTGCCTCCAGGAGAGCTGGCCTCCACATGGGCTAGCATGGCAGGAAGGGGTTGAAAAGTAAGTGGCAACTAGAGGGAGCGTTAGCAAACATGGCCAGTAACCCTGATAACGTAGCCATAGTCTTGTGAAGGGTTGTGGAGGAGTTACAGGTGCTTTTGTTTTTTCTAACAGCTGTGGAGGGGTTGTAAAACTTTCATGTAGGGTGCTTAAAGATTTAAAAGACAAATCAAAACAACAAGCCCAAAACAGAGGAGAAAATCAGTTCAATACCACACTGCTCTGCACTGAGATCCCTACGTAAAATATGTTTACTTATGAGGCTGGAGTTGCCTCTTAGTTTTTGCTTTCTTTGCGAAAGACCATTTAAAAATCTGTGTGAGATGTATAGTGTATATGCTTGCTGCTCAGAAGTAAATCTGTGGATCAGAAGCAAAATGTGTCTATTAATATGAGTAATGTTGCAGCTGTGATGGTTTCATGGTATAAAAACAAGATTTATGTGCTTGAAAGCTTAGCTGTTTTTCTTCACTGTATCATTTGGTCTAAATAAAGGTATTACGCTTCCCTACAAATCTAGCTTGCTGGCAGAGAAGTCTTATAGTCTCAGGAATATATCATTTGGGTGAGTTAGAAATAAAAATTGATTACTCACAGCTATTAAAATTTGATTACTTGGCATGTTATTAATTTACAATGAATCAACATTAAATGTGATAATTACTTATAAAGACTTATTTCAACTATTAATTGCTACTTATTTTGGTAACATTTCTAACAATGTAATAATTTTCTGATACACCATGGAAAAATATGTATGATGATACTAAATAAGGAACTGAAATCCACATAAGAAAATGCAGGAATATGGAACCAATTTCAATAATAATTTTGCTTTTTCTTAATAATATGAATGTGCTTGAGGGGAAGAGAGAGAGGAGAGAGGGAGAAAGAGGAAGTGAGGAAGGAGTAGAGACAGATAGGTATCACTTTAGTCTGGCTAATTAAGTATCCCCAGTGCTGCTAAATGCTGTAATGAAAGACATTTTTATTTTTGGTGTGTACGAATTAGAAGAATATTTAATATTATATTTACAATGTAGATAAACGAAGCTGGGTTCCATAGTGTCAGAGCACAGAAATTGAGTTGGTTTATTTCTTTTGCCTGGCATAGGTAGCAATTTTGTTCTCCTTGAAGCAAGGGTAACAATTTTGTGCCATATTCATTTTACATACACAGTGCTTTTCAGCAGTGTGCTCACACACCATATAAGCTGCTTAGTTAGCTACGTCAGCTGGGCACAGCAGCCACTTACTTCAGAAGCATCAACCTTTCTAACTCACTCCTTCTGCGGGTGGGTCAGCAGCGCTCACTGTGTAACAGCCGTCTCCAGGTAGCACGTCTGTACTGCTGTTGTTAGTCTTGTGTGTGCTCACAGCTCTGCTTTTGTACGTGCACTGTAGAGATTGAGGCAAAGTGAAAGTAAGTTCATGTCTAATAATTCTGGGTAAACTTGAAAGAGTTTGATGTATTTTGCTTCAGGTAAACATATGTATAGCTTCCTCTCTCTGCACAAGCCAGTATGACCACTGTACAAATAATAGATAGTTCTTCGTATTACTTGTTTTCTTTCTTTTATATCCACCTTTGATCTATATGTGGGCTTGCTGAAGTTCAAAGAAATATTTATATTGATTTTGGAACAAGCAGAATTGTATCCTCAAATATAAAATTTTCTTGTCAGGATATGAATCATCTTGTGTATATCTATGAATTTTTGCGTTTCTGTACAAGTTATGAATCACATGGAATGCCTAGGCACTGACTTCTCTTAATTCCCTCCAGTTAGTGTGACCAATTTGTTTATGTATCATTTTTGCAGACCTGTGAATTCCTTCTTGCCTCATTCTATATCAGTGTGACCCTCAGCACAATTAGTGTTGGCAACTACCATCACACTGTCTGTTTCTCTGTGTGGTGTTTAGGTGCTTTTCAGCCTACAGCATTATAGCTGGGCATGAATTATGATAAAATTACAACTAAAACAAAAGGTGACAGCCTGTCTCCTTAGCAAGCCAGGCCACTATGTGCATGTACCCGGCCCATGCTGAAGGGAAAGACTTGCTTATTCCAGTGGTGTTTACTAGCAAATCTCAAGATTAACTGCATCACCCTCTGAAGCTTTGGCATGAACACAATGTTTGCAGCAAAGCAAACTACCTTTTCTGTTTCACTTGTACAAGTCTGAGAGGATTTTGCTGGATACAAAATTGGTAAAAATGTGATGAATTGCACAAGGAAGAGAAAAGGAATAGTGTGTTCTTCAGTTTCAGATAATTTCTTCTGGGCTCTATCTTCATGCCCCACTGAGCAGAGCAGGCATCAGCAGTGCTGAGTGGTACTCTCAGCTCCAGAACGTCAACAAAAAGGAGAGATGTTTCAAAAAAAAGGTGTCTCTGAGTTCCTGATAGAGACAGGAACATAATAAAAGATAAGTCAATAATATATTCACTTTTTGTGGTTGGCTTTTAGAGATTTTTGCTCTGCAGGAAGTAGTGATAGTTTTCAATGCAAAGTAGGACTGGGGCATTCCCAAGGACTTGGCTGGCTTGTCAGCTATGACTTAGAGAACACTTTCTTCACATTGCAAGGTAGAGTGTTCTCTGCTAGCCAACATATAAAGCAAACTGCTGATGTGCACCTTTCATCAAGGAAAAAACTGTAAAATTTAATTCTTGCTTTAAAAATTAAAACTAGTGGCATCTGTGTTTCTCTAAGGGGTGCATAAGTTGGTAAGATTCTAATAATAAATTCCTCAGAAATGTAAAACTTGTTTCAAACCAAAGTGATTGTTAAATTCATGTACATGCTGCGTATATGGTGAAGGCGAGTTCATTTTGAATCTTTTCTGTGTGACTAATCTCACTAGAGTCAAGCTAATGGTCTAGAACATAGTGGTTTGCATGGTCCACCAGCTGAATTTTTTAAACAAAAAGAATGCATATTAAGAGTAATATTTTTCTAAAATAGTAGCTGTAGCCTCTGATAATAGAACAGAGGAGAATCTGGTAGTGTTTAACCCCCCTTGATGAGAACACCACTATTTTGCAATAGTGTCATTTTACTGCCAGGTACCATATTTACTGGAAGTGTAGCTGTTACCTGTAGAGTACAAGACACAAAAATACTTTATACATTTCTATCTCTTTGTTTGGTAGGTAATACATTGTGAAGCTTAGAAAAGCTCTAAGACTTTTGTCTCTTTCTTTGAAACAACAGTTGCAATATACTTTCTTTTCCCCATCCATTATGAGTGCAATGTGTTCTGATACTCATTATTTTAGTGTAGCTTGTTAAGCTTTCTAAGACTGAGATGCATGGCAAATTTTGTCATTGTCCTGTAGTTAGAAGCAGTTGTGATATGCCTATAGGGGAAAACTTAGTGTCTTTGAATGTGGGAGACCAGCTATGTATGTGGTGCTGCTAACAAAGTCCAGTGTGACCTTGAGCAGGTCCTTCTTTTCCTTCTCTTGAAAGCACATTTCTCTGCATCATGAAGCTTGAGAACAGACAAGTATTTGCAAAGGATCCAGCACATTGGTGAGAACCAGGCAACTTCTGAGGAATTCACTTCCAGGAAATGAGCTCTAGCAGCTTTTTAAATAAACAGATAAATATTGTTCGTGTGTTAAAAAAGGAAGGACAATGCATTTAGTTAGCCATATACGGATAAGCTTCCAAGTCATGGCCTTGGAAGCTGACTTGCATGATTTCTTTTCTGTAGTTTTTTGAGGAAGTGTCATTGAATATACAGATGATCTTGGGAGCTGTATAAAGAAATAAAAATAATCAAGAAATACAAGCTTCCTCTTCAATCTCTGAGCAAAATTTCGATGATGGCCTCTTTAAAATTTCTTATTTAAGTATCTCTGATGTATCTCCACACTGATTTTCTTTACAAATTTTTGCATTTGATTTCTTCTCTCTCAGGCATGATATAAGAAAATGAAATTATCATAAATGCCTCTGAAACAGTGGTAGTGGTTTAAAGCACTCTGCTTGAGTTGTGTAGAATCTGTCTACTGCACAGTAAAACTCATCTTTTTCAAGAGATAGAGTGATCTCTGGGATGAGATCAAGTCTATAATGAACATTTTGAAGAACTAAGAAGTATTCCAGAGCTTTCACTTAAGACATTCAGTTGAAGAAAAGAGAGATGGGAAAATGGTCTTTGTGTGACAGCTTTGAAAAACACTGCATTAGCTAACAAAACTCTACCTCTTCAAGTTGAGGAAAAAATCCCCGAATGGTTTCTTGCAGTGCTTACTTTCGTTTTCCCCATTTTTTGGCATATTAACTGGAAAAATTGAGGAGAAAGCGATATTTCAATACTTGTCAAAACATTGGTAGAGAGTTCGGAAAAAGTCTTAATTTTTCTGGACTGATTTGCTCTAGGAAAAGAAAAGGAATTATCTGATGTTCAACTTTAAAGCAAAAAAACCCTTGAACATATCAGTATTACTTTAAACACTCCTGATTTTGGATAAAATAAATGATGAGTGCAGTACAGTGGGGTCAGGAGTCCCAAATAAGCGATGGACAAGTCTTGGGCCTGTTGGATAGAATCACAGCCAGAGGCAGGAGTGCCTCTGTTAGGTGCAGTGTATGTAGAAAGTAACTAAGAGGTTAAGCTGAAATTAGCAGCTTCTGCAGAAGAGGTTTTTTTACAGCAGGTGGCTCTCTGCCAGCAGTTTCCTGGGGTGCTGACTTGCACATTGGTATCTCTGCAGAGAGTTGTCCCACATTGAAGACCTAACAAAAGAACTTAGAAGTAATACAGAAAAATATAAAAAAAATTGTATAAAAAAATACAATCAAATCTTTTCTAGAACTAGGTAAAACCACCGTAGGACACATTCTGTTTATCTGAAGTACAAATTATTAAACATACTTAAAAAACTATGTGAAAAATCATGGAAGCTGGTACTAGCAATGTGCAGGGATCCGACAGATCTTCAAAGCAGTTGGTCTAATTGATGATATTTAGGAAGACAAACTTGAGATAGAATTCCAAACCATGATAGAATAAAAAGCAGTGAAGCTGCAAGTTTTGTCTGATCCCTTTGCAGTGATAAGGGCTAAGTTAAAACTTCAGTTTGAATCTCGCATTTAGATGCAGAATCTTTTTCAACTTATATGAATAGTTAACTTATTAGAGTGTTATCAGTGGGTTGGCTGGGTGTGTGCACCAAGTTTGTGATGTAAAACATTCTGATGTCCAAGGAGAGATTCCTGTTAGCTTTTTAAAGTTTTTCTTGTACAAGATATGTGATGTGTTAATCATGATTTTTTTAAACAAATCTAGAACATACAAACTAAGGCAAAAAAAAAAGGCAGAAATGACTGATGGAACATTCTTATCTAAAAAACAGCTGTGCAAATTGGTCTATCCTCATGAATAGTCATAGAAGTTAATAAGAATAACATCAATAGGGTTCTCTGCTATTATAATAGGTTTCTGTAAGAAGCGCTTTCAAAAACAGAATTTATTAGTGATGTTCTTGGTATATAGATATTTGAAGCATCCCATGGAGCTTAAAGTATTTAAAAAAGGAGATTGTTGTTAAAGAAAATAAACCTAAGAGAAGTTCTAATTTACTGTTACCTTTTTGTGGTGTTTCTTCTATCTAGGGTAAATGGGCAAAGATGTGGATTTGAAAGCTACATAGCATTTTAGACATGACTCAGAGTACTTTTATGTCACACTAGGATGGCATGAATTGTACATTAGGTTAAAGTGTTTTCTCTTCTTCTTTTCTGATAGGTCATTGCTTGTGAACAACAGTATGACTACTCGTATGATGCTCGATGTGACGTCTGGTCCTTGGGAATAACAGCTATTGAACTGGGGGATGGAGACCCTCCTTTATTTGACATGCATCCGGTGAAAACCCTTTTTAAAATTCCAAGGTATGGCACTAGATGGCTCTCTTCACTCGCTAGTTTGTTCAAAGGCAGTCTAGTCAAAGGAGAAATATTTGGTAAACGTTTGTGCTTCAAATCCTAAGAATCTCTTCTACAAAAAGACATTAAAAAGTCGTAATGTTAAAGACTTTATTTTTTTTCAGCCTGATTTCTATAATAATTTATATTTAGAACTCCTTGAAATGATAAAGACTTACAAATTTATTTTATTCTTATCTTAGAATATAAAATAATGTAATATCCAAATACTTCACTTCCAAAGTACTTTTCTTTTCTTAGCTACTATTGATGAAAAGATTTGTTTCAAAAGAAGAAGCCAACATTTATAATTGTTGAATAACATTTTAAAATGCTATTCCCTGAGAGTCTTAGGCTTGTTTTACTGTGAAAGAAAACTACACAATTTTGACAATGCTTTGAAGCAGTCTGGCAGTTTCAGCAAACTGTAGTCATGATTTGTTTTTCCAGTTATGCAAGGATGTTAAAATGTGAAGATTTGGATTGTCATATATGGACAATCCAATGTGAATGTTGTATTGGATATGAAAAAGTGATAGACATTCCCTCTGTGTAAATTAACTGTATCATTGCATGCTGTCTATTTTTGGTTGCATCTGTTTTCATTTCATTGAGTCTTCCTGAATGAGTTGAGATTGACAGTGTAAAATAGAGTTTAAAAACAGAAGACTTGTAATAGTAGAAGAAATATAAAAATTGTGAAATACATTGTGAAATATAGAACATTGATTAGACTGGCATAGACTTGTCTTTTCCACATTTTGGGTCATGAAGAAAGAATTGCCACTGACTGGTAACAGTTTAAAACCTTCAGTAATATGAGTGTTTGACCTTTTGTTATCTGCACGGTTATCATAGGCTTTTACATTTTCTTCTGATTGCAATTTGCATTTCTGATTAAGTCTATTTATATGCAGATGCAGTTGTGCTGGGTTATGCCTCATACAGTTATCTTCTTCTACCCAGCTCAGACCTGAACTGCCACCACTCTTTCCAAAATTATTCATACCACAGTTCATCTTGTTGCCTTTGCACAAGTGTAAAACAGGTCCTGGCAGCAGAGGAGGCTTCAAAATACCAAAGTAATATCTATAAATTTTATCAATGCTCAAAACAGTTTGAAAGGACAGAAGTCATACCAAAGGTAACAGCAAGCAATAGGAACATACATAGAATAGCACATACAGAGTCTTTGACTTCTGTCTGTAGTTTACCACTTTCTCTGTTTGCTGTTGCATCTCTGTATGACTTAGCAAAACAAAGGTGAATTATCTATCTGATTAATCGAATAATGGGTACATTTACCAAATAGAATGGTAGCAATTTTTAGGAGATATTTTCCTCTATTGTGCATTGTATGAGCTATAACCCTGCTGCTGCTATCTGTGCATTCATGTTAGGTGAAGTGGATTGTGGTAAGTGCTGGATGGCATAAGGGTCTGGGGTATAAGAGAGAGAGCTGCTCTCCTGGTACTTGTTTGAAGTCAATTAAGAGGGATAGCAAATACGACAAAAAGGTGCATTCCCCTCTCAGAGTAGTTTGACAGTTTAGAAGTAATTCAGTGCAGTTCCTGATATCTGTGCTGAAATGTACACATTTTTAACAGCATTTTCAACATGAACATTTGGGCTCTTCTTTGGTTGAAAGACGTTCTTCCAAGCACTGACTGTTGAGCACTCAATCAGTGACATATAGAAGCATTGCAGCTCACCTTTTGAGACTGTTCAATCCAAAATCCTCTGAGCCCTGGGATCTAGCATCTTTACACTTTCTGCTTTTGTGATAATATCTGTGTCTGAATTTACAAATTCAAATGTTAAGGCATTTGGTAATTTTTGGGTAGTTATTTTCCTTGAGCATCATCTCTGAATTTATCCAATTCTTATGTAATATAATATCTAGTAGCAAAGAAGCCTACAGAGCAGCTATATAGAGCAGCTATAGAACTCTCTTTTTGTGTGCCACTGACTAGCTTTATTTGATAACCCTTAGCTGCCTTATGAGAAGAGAAAATGTACAGACAATCTGTATTTCCCCTCTCTACATGACAATGTCATTGTAAGTTCCAATCCAATAAAAAAGAAATGCTCTTGGGTTTTTTTCCCTTTTTAATTTTCTTTTGCATTATTGCATCTCTGCTCTCAAGTGAAGTCTGGAGTTTACAGCTCCTTGGATATATACTGACAAAGAACTGCTTCAGCTAGATTCTGCTTTAGCCTGGTAAATGGCCTCTAGGAGGAGAGTACTGGTTTCCAAAATGGTCTCACAACTGTAACTTGCTGTTCAAACCATTGGAGTACAGTGGAGCTGAATGCTAAGGTACAAACTGCTAGTTCTGGAATTCCAGAATTATTTTCAAGACCTGGATCAGGAAGCAATATAAGCTTATATAAGCATATGTAAGTCAAGTCTTGTGCATGTACCCATATTCTAATTTCTGACAAAGATATACATAATTTAGTTTGTTGATAATAGCTCCTGTTTCTGATCTAGTTTGATGTAAAATGGACAAATTAGGTTTCAAGCAATTGTTAAGTGTACTAAATGCACAAATACCAAATGACACTAATGCACATTGCACATTTATGGTATGACTGTGATTCCCTACAGTCAAGCTCCTTTTTATCTGGAAGTGCAAAAAGCTTCTGCAGATAATGAGCAATGAATATAATGGGTAATAACAAGCAATAAAAGTAATAGGCTATTGATTCATTGATTTATGTGTCTCATTTCTGTGTGTATTCTCCCAGGATAATTTTTGTTGATTGGCCTGATTTGACTTTAGTTTGGAGAAGAANTGAAACCTGTTTAATAATCTGTTCTCATAAATACTTAAAAATGTAAGTAATGGCAAAATTGACAAAGCTAGTAGAGAAATCTCTTTGTGTGTTTCTGAAGATTTCTTCCATTCTCAAGTAGTTAAGTTTCTGTGCCAGTTTAGTCATTGGCTTTTTTTGCTACACACAGGCAGTAAGCAAGCTGTTAGCCTTGTCACTGAGTTTCAGTGTCGTGAGCTGTGGAGCTAGGCCTTCATCTTAAAAGAGCATAATCTAAATGAATGAGTCCTTACTTTGACTTTATAGGATTTGAACCAACCCTTAGATGAATATTTCTGTACTGGCAGTTACAGCAGTTACATACTTCCAAGATCTTCAGAGACATCTTCTGGTGTAGAACTCAAGTCAAGGACTTCTGTTAAACTTACTGCCTCCAGCTAACACAGATTCACGACTGGATTATGTAACTTGGACCAGGGGTGGACTAAGCTCCAGACTGAGTAGCTCAGAGGTCTGTAAAGGAGCACATCTGTGGATACACCATAGGATCACAAGATGGATTATATGGCATTGTGGGAAGAGGAGACCTCTTATAACCATTTAAATTCAGGTGTTGTTTCATTGAGTCAAACAACATAAAATGTGATTAGAGATTGAATTTATCTCAACAAAATAGCTAATTTTGAGAGGGTAAGTGAACCCTCAGAAATCACTGGGTGTCTCAACTTGGGAATGAAAAATAGGTGATCCCACTGTGCTGCACTTCCATCAAAACCTGACCAGTGTTTCTGAACAGGAGATGCTGAATGCTAAGTACTTTTCAAAACACAATTTTTTTTTAGGGTGTGTAAATATTAACTTCATACCTTTGATAATACAGCCTGAGCTGCGGGCCAGATGCTTAAGCATCTTCTAGTGGTTAAACACTTTTCTTGTCCTATAGAAAACGTAGTGTCTGCATCAAATATCTAATAACAGAAGTGGAGTGAAAAAGAAAATGCCAGTTAATTTTTAAGTCAGATATTTCATTAGAATCTGGACCTTATTTCTGTGTATTACATAGATTTAGAAGTGAGGCGGATGTAAGTTCATGGACTTATGCAAATTTTAAAAAAAAGTTTAATTCATGAACATTTTATTGTATGAAAGTGTAGTGTCTTGGAAATGTGATACCACATGCATGATTCTTAAAACTGCTTATGAGAAGGAAGCAAATGTTAATGTTCTGTTTTGTGATGATGCACACGTTCTCCCTCATTGAAATGAATTCCTGGATCTAACTAATAAATCTCCTGAAAAGGGACCTCCAGCGCCTAGAGATAAGAGATAAATCATGCTGCGAAGACACTGAACCATGAAATGATTCTGTTAACATGTCATCTGTCTAGAATATATTTTCAAATCTCCAACAGAAGGGTCTAAATTATGAAGGGAAAGTGGCCTAGTAAAGTTGGTAGTTTGGGAGTTGATACTTTTAACCTCTTCCATCTGCTGCCACTACTTAGGTGTGTCTGTTTTGGCAAAATATTACAAAGTGAAAGATTCTCAAATACCATTACACCTAAGTATTTTAAAGTAAAATAGGTCCATAAATTCTTCGAACTACGTTATCTTGTGAGAAATGTTACATCATATCAGTACTATCTCTTAAGGTACCATGGTAAATCACCACTAGTGATTTGAAATTTTGATAAGTAATGACTATAAAAAGCGGAGTGGCAAAGAGGAGATAAAGATTGTACGTTGTACTCTGGAATGGGTGGATGGGGTGTATGTACCAGTGTAAAGTGAGGATTTCAGATCCTGTTGCAAAGAACTCGTGTTTCAGGATCTGTCTCTTTACAGTCTTATTTACAGGGAGGTGGTAAAGAGCAATTTTTCTAGGTTACACTGACAGCTGACACTAAACAGAAACTAAACCAAATTCTCCTCTCATGTCTGTATCTGTCAAGTGTTGTTCTTCTGACAGCAGTGTAAGGCACAGTTAAAACTGATTGGTCATAAGAAATGGTTATTTAATTTTCTAACTCACAAAATCTGAGAAGTAAATGAAATTTCATTTAAAATTATTATGCTTTGTTAATTCATGTTAAATAACCAGGAGTGGAATGGCATTGAGCTTGAGTACGTGTTGAATGGTGTAGGTTTTTACCTGTGTTGTATTGTGTTGAGACTTAAAGCTCTTGGGCATACTTATTAGTTTTAATTTAGTGATGCCTGATTGCTTCACGAGCTGACCTGCATCAAGCAGGACAAAACCACCTCCTACCCCAGTACAGCTTCAGCTTCACAGTAGTTTGCGTGTAGGCAACATATATATCTCTTTGTACTTTTTGTCCCATCATGTATTCATCTTTAATGTTGGTAAATGAACTCCAAAGAAGTTCTTCAAGAGTACTCAATTATTGTCATTTTTAAGGTATGATCATGTCAAGAGCGAGCACAGTGTGACACAGTAGACAGTGTGACTGTGGGCCAGTCATTGCGCCTTCATCTTGCTTTGTTGTACACATGTGAAGCACTTGGTACTACAGGTAGTTTCATCTGTCTGAACAGGTAAAATCCATCGTGGGGACATTACTTTTTGCAAATAACTTTTAAATGCTAACGTTTTCTAATGCAGCCTTTCATATTGCCACTGGCTTTAGCAACTTTTTTTGTAACTTTTGCCATCTGCATGGGTACTGACATGGTCCTGATATATCATGTAGCATACACTTTTAGTGCTGTTGCTTGGAGCAGTAAAGAAACACAAGTACGTGTTGTAGGACAGTAAAGCTTAGAGTTGATAGCTTTTGTGAAAAAAAGCCAAATGAATTAATACAATTGTAGTTATTTAAAATGAATTGTTTAAAGCAATTAAAGGAACATGCTTCAGATAATCTTTTGGTAAATAATTGACAGTGGGAATACAAATTTCAGACCACAGTGTTTATTTCACAGTAGGAATGTGAAGTGCGGTTACAGCAATGTGACTACTTCAAAAGACCAGATTCTGCCTGTGGTTATAGGTAGAGCATCATGGAATCCGTAACAGCTATGTGTACTTGTCCAAGGAAGAATTTGACTTTTACACATTATTTTATTGTCTGATACATTGGACTTCCATTACTTTGTAACTTTTACAGAAAATTTCAAATACCAAAAATGTAATGTGACATGTTACATCTAGTGAACAGAAATACAAGGTCCTTGGGATCCCCTTAATTGGTGTATGAATAGTGAAGCAGTTCAAGAACAGAGTCTCCCTCTAGGTGGAAAAAGATATGGATCTGTGACTAAGGATTGGGAAGATCACTACTAGTTCTTCAGGAGGTTACAGACTTGTCATACAAGCTTGAACAAGTCAAATATGACTAGATTTTTTAAATTATTTAGGTCCCCAAATATATTGTTGGATAGCTAGTGGAATTTCTGAGAAACACTTCCATGTTTCATTTCTGTTAAAATACTTTAAAACTCCATTCCGTGCTTGATTTTTTCTAAAAAGTTCAAGGTCACTGATTTCACAGAAAGTGAAGCATTGATGTGTTTTTGAAAATGTCACTAAGTGTTTGCACTTGGCTATATCTTCTTCCACAGAATCACAGAGTGGTTGAGGTTGGAAGAGACCTTTGGAGGTCATTTTATCCAAACATCCTTCTCAACCTGAGTCACCTGTATCAGACTGCCCAGAACCATGTCCATACAGCTTTTGAGTATCCTCAGGGATGGAGACTCCACAACCTTTCTGGTCAATCTGTGTCAGTCCTCAGTCACCCTCACAGTGAAAGAGTGTTTCCTGATGTTCAGGTGGAACCTCCTGTGTTTCCATGTGTGCCCATCAACTCTTGCTCTGTCCCTGGGCAACACTGAAAAGAGCCTGGATCAGTCTTCTTTCGACTCTCTTTTCATATATTTCTATATATTGATAATATCTGTCCTGAGCTTTCTCTTCTCTATGCTGAACAGTCCCACCTGCCTCAGCCTTTCCTCATGTGAGAGGTGATCCAGTCCCTTAATCCGTCTTGGTGACAAAACGTTTGCTGGACTGCCTGCAGTAGGTTTGTATCTCTCTGGTACTGGACAGCCCAGAACTGGACACAGGACTGTGTCATCTCACCAGGGGAAGGATCACCTTCCTCAGTCTGCTGGCAACACCCCTCCTAATGCAGCCCAGGATACCAATAACCTTCATTACCACGAGGGCACAGTGCCAGCTCATGCTTAACTTGGTGTCCACTGGAACCCCCAGTTTCTTTGGTGAAAGGCTGTTTTCCTGCTGGTCGTCCCCCAGAAAATACTGGTCCGGGACTTTGAAGTTGTCTTTGCTGAACTTCTGAGGTTTCTGTTGGCCATTTCTCCAGTGTGTTGAGGTTCCTTCCCTCTGGATGGCAGCACAACCCTCTGGTGCATCAGTCACTCCTCACACATTGCAACATGAGCAGCCTTGCCGAGGGTGCTCTCTGCCCCATCATCCAGATCATTAATGAAGATATTGAATGGGACTGCACCATTATGACCCCTGTGGTACACTGCTAGTGATGGATGAATGCCCTGGTGTTTTGTTTGTATGATCTGGCGAAGCATGTGTTAAGTCCACAGGGAAAGAGTTTTGTGTGATGAGGACAAGATATTTTTATTTTCTTACTATCCCATTGTCTCACAGTCTGCAGCAGTGCCAAAAGACACTAGGGCAGGGGTTCTGCCCTTATAAGGATGGATAGGACTTAGTCATTACTAATTCATTCCTAACAATACATGAATTGGTAAAAGTCAAATGCATTCTAAGGTTTGAATATCAGACTTAAATAAAATTATGCCAGGATCGAACTGAGTAATGAGTAGCTTGTAGTACTGTTACCTTCATTATATCATCTGTGTTTAAAAAGCAGAGAGCTGTTTGTGTCTTAGACTGTACAAGGTATGCATGTATAACTAGTCTTTTAAGTCTAACAGTAGATCTGGAAATTGAAGTGTATGCAGTTAGCAGCCATATTGTAGAAAATTGGGATCTGTTCTCCATTTACCTTATTACATTTTAGTATATTTGATTAAGGGGTCAAATATTATGAATATTTTATATACGACGTAGGACAGTAGAGAATCAGCCCTAAAATTAAATCATCTTTGTGCAATTTCCCTCCTCCCTTTCCTTAACTAGTCAGTTGTCACATAACTTATCTACAATTATGTAACTGTTTCTCATTGATTTTATCTTTCTATTCCTTTTTGTCAATTGTGTACAGATAGAATTTGATTTTGCAGATGCACTTCTTATTCGTATGTGTTCATAGACTAATTTCAGCAAGTAATTCTAATTCATGCTCTGTGGCTTGCTTTTGAATAGTCTGTTGTAAGCATTTACTGTTTCAGCTGTTAGGGAGGACTTTGCCTGCACAGTATGTTTCTGATTTTTGATGCATTAAGAGTCTCTCCTCCAGCTGGCTTTCTCATGAATAGAAGGGTATTCTTTGGTGCTTATTTAAAACAGACTGTTTCAGCAAATGTTCCTCCCAGTATAGTTGTTGCTAAAATGTTCATGGGAATTA
>WEIV01010839.1:14445-41296 GCA_013390005.1 Calyptomena viridis | reverse complement strand
AAGGTATGATCATGTCAAGAGCGAGCACAGTGTGACACAGTAGA
Source organism: Calyptomena viridis (assembly GCA_013390005.1). Taxonomy (NCBI): domain Eukaryota; kingdom Metazoa; phylum Chordata; class Aves; order Passeriformes; family Eurylaimidae; genus Calyptomena; species Calyptomena viridis. Next base: position 41,252 of record WEIV01010839.1, on the reverse strand, counting down.
CAGTGTGACTGTGGGCCAGTCATTGCGCCTTCATCTTGCTTTGTTGTACACATGTGAAGCACTTGGTACTACAGGTAGTTTCATCTGTCTGAACAGGTAAAATCCATCGTGGGGACATTACTTTTTGCAAATAACTTTTAAATGCTAACGTTTTCTAATGCAGCCTTTCATATTGCCACTGGCTTTAGCAACTTTTTTTGTAACTTTTGCCATCTGCATGGGTACTGACATGGTCCTGATATATCATGTAGCATACACTTTTAGTGCTGTTGCTTGGAGCAGTAAAGAAACACAAGTACGTGTTGTAGGACAGTAAAGCTTAGAGTTGATAGCTTTTGTGAAAAAAAGCCAAATGAATTAATACAATTGTAGTTATTTAAAATGAATTGTTTAAAGCAATTAAAGGAACATGCTTCAGATAATCTTTTGGTAAATAATTGACAGTGGGAATACAAATTTCAGACCACAGTGTTTATTTCACAGTAGGAATGTGAAGTGCGGTTACAGCAATGTGACTACTTCAAAAGACCAGATTCTGCCTGTGGTTATAGGTAGAGCATCATGGAATCCGTAACAGCTATGTGTACTTGTCCAAGGAAGAATTTGACTTTTACACATTATTTTATTGTCTGATACATTGGACTTCCATTACTTTGTAACTTTTACAGAAAATTTCAAATACCAAAAATGTAATGTGACATGTTACATCTAGTGAACAGAAATACAAGGTCCTTGGGATCCCCTTAATTGGTGTATGAATAGTGAAGCAGTTCAAGAACAGAGTCTCCCTCTAGGTGGAAAAAGATATGGATCTGTGACTAAGGATTGGGAAGATCACTACTAGTTCTTCAGGAGGTTACAGACTTGTCATACAAGCTTGAACAAGTCAAATATGACTAGATTTTTTAAATTATTTAGGTCCCCAAATATATTGTTGGATAGCTAGTGGAATTTCTGAGAAACACTTCCATGTTTCATTTCTGTTAAAATACTTTAAAACTCCATTCCGTGCTTGATTTTTTCTAAAAAGTTCAAGGTCACTGATTTCACAGAAAGTGAAGCATTGATGTGTTTTTGAAAATGTCACTAAGTGTTTGCACTTGGCTATATCTTCTTCCACAGAATCACAGAGTGGTTGAGGTTGGAAGAGACCTTTGGAGGTCATTTTATCCAAACATCCTTCTCAACCTGAGTCACCTGTATCAGACTGCCCAGAACCATGTCCATACAGCTTTTGAGTATCCTCAGGGATGGAGACTCCACAACCTTTCTGGTCAATCTGTGTCAGTCCTCAGTCACCCTCACAGTGAAAGAGTGTTTCCTGATGTTCAGGTGGAACCTCCTGTGTTTCCATGTGTGCCCATCAACTCTTGCTCTGTCCCTGGGCAACACTGAAAAGAGCCTGGATCAGTCTTCTTTCGACTCTCTTTTCATATATTTCTATATATTGATAATATCTGTNGAAGAGACCTTTGGAGGTCATTTTATCCAAACATCCTTCTCAACCTGAGTCACCTGTATCAGACTGCCCAGAACCATGTCCATACAGCTTTTGAGTATCCTCAGGGATGGAGACTCCACAACCTTTCTGGTCAATCTGTGTCAGTCCTCAGTCACCCTCACAGTGAAAGAGTGTTTCCTGATGTTCAGGTGGAACCTCCTGTGTTTCCATGTGTGCCCATCAACTCTTGCTCTGTCCCTGGGCAACACTGAAAAGAGCCTGGATCAGTCTTCTTTCGACTCTCTTTTCATATATTTCTATATATTGATAATATCTGTCCTGAGCTTTCTCTTCTCTATGCTGAACAGTCCCACCTGCCTCAGCCTTTCCTCATGTGAGAGGTGATCCAGTCCCTTAATCCGTCTTGGTGACAAAACGTTTGCTGGACTGCCTGCAGTAGGTTTGTATCTCTCTGGTACTGNTGTTCAGGTGGAACCTCCTGTGTTTCCATGTGTGCCCATCAACTCTTGCTCTGTCCCTGGGCAACACTGAAAAGAGCCTGGATCAGTCTTCTTTCGACTCTCTTTTCATATATTTCTATATATTGATAATATCTGTCCTGAGCTTTCTCTTCTCTATGCTGAACAGTCCCACCTGCCTCAGCCTTTCCTCATGTGAGAGGTGATCCAGTCCCTTAATCCGTCTTGGTGACAAAACGTTTGCTGGACTGCCTGCAGTAGGTTTGTATCTCTCTGGTACTGGACAGCCCAGAACTGGACACAGGACTGTGTCATCTCACCAGGGGAAGGATCACCTTCCTCAGTCTGCTGGCAACACCCCTCCTAATGCAGCCCAGGATACCAATAACCTTCATTACCACGAGGGCACAGTGCCAGCTCATGCTTAACTTGGTGTCCACTGGAACCCCCAGTTTCTTTGGTGAAAGGCTGTTTTCCTGCTGGTCGTCCCCCAGAAAATACTGGTCCGGGACTTTGAAGTTGTCTTTGCTGAACTTCTGAGGTTTCTGTTGGCCATTTCTCCAGTGTGTTGAGGTTCCTTCCCTCTGGATGGCAGCACAACCCTCTGGTGCATCAGTCACTCCTCACACATTGCAACATGAGCAGCCTTGCCGAGGGTGCTCTCTGCCCCATCATCCAGATCATTAATGAAGATATTGAATGGGACTGCACCATTATGACCCCTGTGGTACACTGCTAGTGATGGATGAATGCCCTGGTGTTTTGTTTGTATGATCTGGCGAAGCATGTGTTAAGTCCACAGGGAAAGAGTTTTGTGTGATGAGGACAAGATATTTTTATTTTCTTACTATCCCATTGTCTCACAGTCTGCAGCAGTGCCAAAAGACACTAGGGCAGGGGTTCTGCCCTTATAAGGATGGATAGGACTTAGTCATTACTAATTCATTCCTAACAATACATGAATTGGTAAAAGTCAAATGCATTCTAAGGTTTGAATATCAGACTTAAATAAAATTATGCCAGGATCGAACTGAGTAATGAGTAGCTTGTAGTACTGTTACCTTCATTATATCATCTGTGTTTAAAAAGCAGAGAGCTGTTTGTGTCTTAGACTGTACAAGGTATGCATGTATAACTAGTCTTTTAAGTCTAACAGTAGATCTGGAAATTGAAGTGTATGCAGTTAGCAGCCATATTGTAGAAAATTGGGATCTGTTCTCCATTTACCTTATTACATTTTAGTATATTTGATTAAGGGGTCAAATATTATGAATATTTTATATACGACGTAGGACAGTAGAGAATCAGCCCTAAAATTAAATCATCTTTGTGCAATTTCCCTCCTCCCTTTCCTTAACTAGTCAGTTGTCACATAACTTATCTACAATTATGTAACTGTTTCTCATTGATTTTATCTTTCTATTCCTTTTTGTCAATTGTGTACAGATAGAATTTGATTTTGCAGATGCACTTCTTATTCGTATGTGTTCATAGACTAATTTCAGCAAGTAATTCTAATTCATGCTCTGTGGCTTGCTTTTGAATAGTCTGTTGTAAGCATTTACTGTTTCAGCTGTTAGGGAGGACTTTGCCTGCACAGTATGTTTCTGATTTTTGATGCATTAAGAGTCTCTCCTCCAGCTGGCTTTCTCATGAATAGAAGGGTATTCTTTGGTGCTTATTTAAAACAGACTGTTTCAGCAAATGTTCCTCCCAGTATAGTTGTTGCTAAAATGTTCATGGGAATTACACACAGAAGAGCTAAAATGTATGCAGCTGAAATGAATTCATCAGGAAACTCAAATGAATAATCATGAAAACAACCATGCTCAGCTCTCAATCATTTTCTGAGCAAATAAAAAGAATCACTTCTGATACTCTGTTATTCTCTGTGCTGCACTCTTAACTGCCTCTGACCCCTAGGTAGAAGCTGAGATGCCCGACAGATGTGTTTAGTGACTCCATATGCAGTTCATTTCATGCATTAAATGCACATAAATGGTTTTAGTCATCCAGTTTATAAAGTAAATTATTACTTCTCAAAATCCATTGCATAAGTAATAGCAGACTGCTAAGATACTGTGAGTGCCATTTTGTTTTGCTCTAGTGGAAAATTTCATGCTGACAAGGTCAAGCCCTGCAGTCTGAGAGTAGACATGTGATGAAAGGCACATCTAGCAGGAGGAGAGTTGGTAGATGGACATCTACTGTCATCTCCTTCAGAAGTGAGGATTTGAAATGTGACTTAGTTAGATTTAGGGGATAGAGCTGACCTGCAAAGTCTTGCTTTTATTATTGTAGACTAAAAATACATTGGTTTTAGTGGGTTTTCAAAACTGCTCCCTGTTTCTTGAATGAACTACAGCAGTTAACAGAATTGTCTGTAGTTGTCCTTAGGCAGTAATTCTGTCCAGGTAACAGAATAATCCTTACCTATAGTATGTACTGATTTTTAAGGAGATTCACAATATGGTGCACAATAAGCTGGAGGTTGCAATGGAGAAAATGTAGCATGGCTGATTTTTTTTTAGTGCAGCAAAATACTTGTGCTCTGCATCTAAAATGATTTTGAAGATGGTGAGAAAGTCAGTTATAAATAGTTATCGGGCAATTTTCCACTGTTCAGCCCAGAAAACAGCTTCCTTCCAGGTAAATAGCTCACATGTAATATTACTTTGCAGTAAGACACTTCGTGTTCAGATATTTTTATATGATTGATTAATATACTTTGTTATGGAGATAGATTCTTGGGACAAAAATAATTGAGATAATCTAGGAGTCAAATTGCTCAGTAAAGAGCTAGGTAGCTGCATTTTCAACATATAAATCTACATCATTACCAAAGGTTGCTGAGAGGCTGCTGATGCCTTAATAGATAAGGTTTAGATAGATTACCTGCAGCACTAAACAATTTACTGAGAACAGAAAATGGGCTTTCAATACAGTTTAGAAATGAAACATCACAATTATTTGAGGTACTCTGTAACCTTGGAAACAATTGGGAGCAGTGACATCAGCAACAATTATGTGCAATTTTGTCTTTAGTTTGTCACCAAGGTAACCAGAGCAGGTTTCCCTGCTTGAAATTTTAAGAATGTTGGGGTCTGGTATTAAATGAGCATGCATGAAGCAGACTAGGGTCTATTAAAGTTGCATTCTGCTTCCCTTTTAAAATGATCCTTCAGGATTTAAATTGTGTAAACTCATGGGTTTGTTTGGGGTTTTTTCTTTCCTTTTTTTTCTTTCTTCTCTCAGAAACAGCTACAGGAAAATAAAGCCTTAGTTACTCTGCTAAATTCTCTAAATACTGGAAAGAAGTAAAAATCTTATTTCCTCATTGATTTCCGTTTGCTGGCCCCAAATACCAAGTATTGCAACTGCATACAGAGGCTGCAGATTGCACTATGTTCTTTTTGGGGATGGGGCTCACCCAGAGTTGAGGACACATGTTGTTCCCACATCTAACTTCCTTGAGGGAAGCTCTGCATTAAAGTCCAGGTTCACAAGAGACTTGCATTCAGTACTGCCAGAGGACTGTACTGGGTGACTGATTCCCTTAGACTTTCTAGCTATAAAACATCCTTTGTCAACCTACCTCACCTTGTGATTGTGCCAGTCAGGAATGGCCTAGCATGATATCCATCTTCATGCTTAGTCCAGAGAGGTGGGTTTTTTCTGCAGCGGGTTTTGGGGAAGGCAATGTTTCAATTAAAGCTTTGTTGCATAGCAGAAAAACCTGTCATCCCCTTTATAATTGCTTTGTGATGGGAAAGTTATGTGATGTCAGAGCTGTAATGCTGACAGGGAGGATACTCAGACCATACAGTCTCTCATCTGTGTGGGACTAAATTTTAGAGAGACGTATTTTATATGAAATGGTGATAAAGCTTATCTATCAGTCGTGAAGGAAAAAGGGGACACTGCAAAAAAGTTGCTTTTTTTTGAAGCCTGGAACACTATCTCAGGTGAAAGCCATACCAGTGCTATAAGTTTGCATTCGTAAGACTTTCGTATTTTACCTGTGATGTCTTACTTTGTCAAACATTTCCTTTTTTTTGCATACATCTTTATTCTTAGATTGCTGCACCTGTATTCTGTTGAGTTACTGTGCCTTTGGCTTACGAGTTTGCAGGACAATTGATGTGAGATACAAGTTAGAAAGTGATGTGTGAAGGAAAGTATTAAAAATCTATTCTTGTTTGGAGTGCAGGCCTTGAGAAGTGAAACTGCATTGCAAGCCATTAGCCTTATGGGGTTCCAAAACAAACTTTATAGCCTATGGTTAGTGCTGGAGTTCAGTAGCCCACATCACTAATAATGAACTGAGCCAAGTAAATGAAATTAGATTTTTGCTTGAAAAAAAGATAATCCTTTCACATAGTTTGGTATTGTAGAGAGAATAAAGCACTGTGTACATTTCACAGTACCAGAGACTTTCATGGGATGTAATTGAAAACCAGACGCCTTTCTCAGAAATAGAATATTGATATTCATATTTGTAAAGGAATTAATTCACTGACTGATAGAAGGAGAAGAAAAAGAAAGTAAAGTTTTTAGATACTAGCCACATTCTAGCAGGATTGTAATTATCCTTAGGATCATAATGAATGCATATTGTTTATTTTATTTTTGTAATAAAAAGTCACCAAATGCATGTATGCTTTGCTCTCTGAAGTAATTTCCAGAAATATGCAATAACAAGTAATCACACTATTTGCAAACATATTTGGTGAAAAGGATATGTGCTTTGAAAGGTATTGATTTGCTTGTTGTAGTTATCTGTTTGATTAATGTTAAAATTTTATGCAGTATGCTTAATCATTACTGATGAATAGTGCAGTAATAATGCATGACACATATCTGCACATTTACTATTAACAATTAGTGTCTCTCCTATCACAGATGTAGTTAGAACCCATAAAATTTTTCTGGAAATATTTATTGGAGTAGACATTGGTTATAAATCTTTACAACTAAAGTATTTAGGGAATTAATAATTATTTCAGTGGGTTTGTTTTATGATAATGAAAGGTCATTTAGATTTCTGTTGTATTGCAACTTCTCTCAAGAGTCTCTACAGGAGGTATACTGTCATGAGGATGAGAAAAAACTCCCAGGCACAACACTAGATAGTGCATTCTGAGCAAAGAGATCACAAACTGAAATGTAGTCAGATTAAATGAATGTGCCATGCTAGGTTCCCAAAGGTTACAGTAGTGCTGTTTGAAGAAATAGCATGCAGGGAGTGAAGAAGAAGGGAAAAAAGGAGGAGGAACGTGGTGAATAATAATGAAGGCATGGTGAAATGGTCTGTAAGTTGGTTCTGTGATCAGGTTCAGTATTTGTATGGCGCCAAATGATCCCAGGCACATAGGGATGCAAAGCAAAGGCCGTTCAAGGGGTGGTTTTCAAAGTGCTGATTTTCATGGTAACTTAAGAGTCATTATTGAAAATGCACTGCAACTGAATTTGAAGTGTGAAGTCCTGAATAAATATAGTTTTGACAAACCTGAGCTAAACTCATAGCTGACCTCGCTTTGAGCAGGAATTTGGAGTAGAGACCTGCTGAGGTCTCTTCCAGCCTGTGTAGTCTGTGCTGTGGGAAAAAGGTTCATTTCACCCATGCAGGTGGTTCAAGGAGGAATTCAAATTGTAAACAGGGTAATTTACTTACTTTTCCGGTCTGAATAAATGATTTCTGGACTAATTTTACCCCTGTTGTTAGTAACCTTTGAAAACTTGCATTGAAAGAACACAAAAGGTATAAAACTAGGTTTGGAGATGAAAAAAGAAACTGGTAAAACCAATCAAAACCAAGTGAATTTTCTAGGGCAGGTGTAATAATTTTTACAGAAGATCATATTTGTTGTATTGAAAAAGTGTTGATATTTTTATAGAAAGAAAGAGCATAGCCCTAGTTATCTCTAAGAGTATAAGATATTAAAAACTGGCATTTTAAGTTACTTGGAAAATTAAGGTAAGAGCCAATGAATGTATTTACAAAAAAAAAATTAAAAGATACATTGGTGAGAACAGACCAAGCAACTCTGCTTTTGGAAAGGGAGCAGTCTCTTTTTTTTTCTGTGCAATCATTTCTTCAATAGCTTGGAGAGTGGCAAGGGAAAGGAACATTTCTCCTTCTGAGAGAGCTGATATCTGTACTTTGGCTCCCAGTACCAAAATCTCTGAATGCATTAGGAAAAAAATGGTGGTAACAGCTTCCATCTTTCTACCTGACTGACTAAAGTGATTTGACTTTATGCAGTTTAGTTTGGTTAAATTAGTCAAAATGTAACTTCTAGGTTTCTTCTTTCAGAGTACAGTTATATCAGATTCCCTCTGATCAGACTGTTCACATATTAGTACAAGTGCTGGGTAAAGATGTTCTGAATTACAATAAGATAGATTCATTGGGAGAGTTGATGATCCATGATCTGTTGTCAGCATGCAAACACGTCAGACTTTTAGAAGCAGCATCTGCCTGAACTGTCTGGGGACACAAAAAGAACAGAAAACATCTTATAATGCAACAAAAACAGAGATGTGACTTGATGGAAGTGTAATTTTCTTCTATATTTAGCCATTCTATGCGTTATTTAAAATTGAGTGCTCATGTCATGCCAACAAGTATATAATCACCCTAGTTCCTCATAATTAATTACTGAGAGGAAATTCAGGAAGGAAGGAAGAATTGTGTTCCATGTTATATCCTCTATTTTTATTGTAAATATATTTTTACTTTTCTATCCTGGTTTTGCATTTGGGGATTTTTGTTTGCTTGTCTTCATCGTCCTTTCTGTCTCTCATTTTTACTTTTTGCTCTTCTGAATTCATCACTCCTTTGATATTTCTCTGAATGTTGGCATTGTCTTGTCTCCCCTTTTGCCAAGATGTTGCGTCCTACCTTCAGAAAACTCCCTTGTCCTATGTCTGGTTTTTACCATTGCTTCTTTCAACTCTTCATTTTCTCTGGATGTGTTAACTTATCCAGGAGGTGCTTCTTTTCAAAGCTTACCCTAGAATATTCAACATGAGGTTGAATGTGTTGGTTAAATCTTGCATTAAAAAAAAATCATCCCTCTTGATTTTCATGTGTTCCATTAATATATCAGCTTTGTAGGGGTTTTCTTTTGTCTCTCATTGCATCACTAATTGCTTTTCTACACATTATATGCACCATTAGTGGTTCTTACCTTAAATTTATTTTAACTACTTTCATCCTTTCCTAGACTCCCTAGATTATGTGAATCAATATTTTTCCCAGGGTATTTTCCACAGCCTGCCCAGTTGTTTCAAGAGACACATGAGTTTTAAATTAGCATCTTTACAGATTTATTGGTATATAGTCCTATTGATATTATTGTCATTTAGTTCTGCATAAGAGGGGGCTTATTTGAATTGCTGTCATGGGACTTTTTTTTGTAATGAATGAACTTTTCGTGTTTATCATACTGTGATTATTAGTCTTCAGTTATAATCTACAGGAATTCATAAGCCATACAAGTTTTTTTTAAAAGCAGACAAAGATTAAAGTATTTTAGAATAAAGCTTATTGGATGGAATAGAAGGAACAAATAAATTCCATTCCACATACTGTCCTTCCTCAGAAGGCATATTACCTTAAATAATTCCTTTTTTTAAAAATATTGCTGTTATATGGCTTGTACATTTCTTTATACTTCAGCATTTATTCAGTCTATTACTTCAGAATATTTTTAATGATCCTCTGAATGGTCCACTGGAAATATGACACTATGAACTAATGTGTCCCCTCTATAAGTGTTCATTTCAGAACTAGACTGGCAGAACTATCAGAATAATACCTGTTCATACAAAGCTAGGCTGAAAATAGTAAGTAACATCTGAGTCATAAAGTACAAAAAAGGTGTAATCCTTGTTTGCTGTAGAAAATGCAGGGTTTAAGTGCTTGGTTTTGCCAAGTGTAATGATTGAATTGCATGTTCAGTACCAGCCATATCAATCATATGGTAATAAACTTCATTTATGGCATTACTGTTAGGTTTATTTTTATTTGTAGAGCCTCATCTAAGAATATGCTCCCCTCTGTGAAATGGAAGGATAAGAAGGTGTCTTTGTCTTTGAAAATAAGAGAAAAATCAGACAAAGAAATTAACGTAAAGAAGCAAAAGTGGCAAAACTACTTCTGGGGTTCTATGAAGCAAGTCTCCCTTTTCATGGGAGCAATGTAGTAAAAACATTTTATTCTTGATGGAAATAGGGCCCCAAAAAAACATATCTCAGAGAGCTGGAAAATCACAGGCACCCTGTGTTACTTTGTGTTCAGGGCAATATGAAGCCTCGTGGCAGAGTGACTGTGGTATGGCAGGGTCTTTGCTCTGCTTTGCCATCCTGGGCAGAGGGAGGTGTCAGCAGGAGCACAGAGCTATGATACCGTGTTCCATGTCAGACTCCAAATTGTCTAATTCTTCCCTTGGCAATCTTCCTACACTTCTTAAAAGAAACAGTTTGTAGCATCCCTCTAAGCCTTCCATGAGCCAACTTTTACCTTTCCATGAGTGGATATGCTTCACTGGGCAGTGCCTTCAGGTAGGTAACCTATTCAGGCCGCTCAGACTGGCTGATGTACAGTGGGAATTTGAAATGCATACAGTTCAGGACTTGCCCTTAGAAATTTATCTGTAGGATTTTCACTTTCAGATATAAAGCGATATTTTACTTTCTGTTACATTTCTACAAATATGCTGTGTAGTTGCAGTATTTTAATATTCTAGCTACAGAAGTGAGGTGTCTAGACACCACCATATGCATTTCAGTCAGGCACAGAAGTATTGCTGTCCCATTTTTATTTCTTTGGCAACTGACATTCTCCTGCCTTGCAAATTCACAGAGCAGTGATTTTAATAGAAAAGCAAACTATTACATTGCACTAAAGATGTGAGCTGGTTATAAATAAAAATCTTTAGTATTACTTCCCCTTTTCAATTGCTGTTAATTTGCTAATGCCTCTTTAGCTCTCTGAAACTTCTGTAAATAAATGAGATAACAAAGCATAATTATAAGTCAGTTATGCCAAATTTTTGTTTTGAAGCTTGACCACTGGAATGCAAAGCTGTATGTTTTCACCTCCAGCCCAAAATATTTCTGAAAATACTTCTCAGTGAAGCCAGAAACTGAAACTGGAAACTGAAAAGTAAGTGACAGAAATAAATGATGCCTTGTCAGGTTCTGAAAAAACCTAATGAAACCTTGCAGCTGCCAAATCTGACTGAAACCAGTGGCCTGTGAATTGCAGTGTTCAAGGGGAGAAGTCAAAGATAATCCAGATGTTCCCAAGCAGAACACTTTGCAATACTTTTTCATCCCTTTTCTTTCTGTTTGTTTGGACTAAAAGATTATGTAACTGAGATTTGTTTTAATACATTTTCTGAAGGTTATTACTTGACCTTCAAGATAATTTAATGTGCTTAGCATGTTATTTCTGTTCATACTCATTATGTGAAAGGTGGCTTTTAATTTATCAGATAGGTACCATTTTGAATCACAGATTGTTCATGTGATGAAGGTTTCGTAGTAGCTTCCTTTTGACAGCCTCTTTATAGTCTTCCTGTAGCAATTTTTTTTTGGCAATGCATGAAGTTAATCTTGAAAATCAAAAGGAGATTTGTGCATAATTCTGGAACTGACTACCTTTTACCATTCATTTTTGCTCATTGTTTTACTGTTTGATGAAATATAAGCAGGAGACTTGTGAATAAATCTTGATTTAAGTGGGTTTTGAATATCTAGTTGATGTTTTCATTTGTGAGTTTGCATTTGTTTTGAAGCTGAGCCTATATTTCATTGGGCCTAATCTGCTAAGTCACCTACTTAGTGGCAGAAAAATAAATAGTCATATAAAAACACAAGCAAAATGAGGCAAATGTGTATTTACATGTTATGAAATATACTGCCATCATTCTCTTCTGAGAAAGAGTGAAAACAGTTATCCAGTTTGGTTTTTACTAGATCAGAAGCCAGTATTACAAAAGAAACCCCAAACTTAAAAAGTGGATTACTACCCTTGACCTTTTCAAGTAATTAGAATCCTGCAGTCTGTTTAACTTTCAAATTAATCATATGCTGTTGGATTCAGTCCAGACTTCTGTAACTATATATAGCCTATGGAAAATAAAGAGCATTCATTTCAGTAAAGAGGGAATATCAGCTAATTCTGTTTCTGTAATTAAAAGATAGTAAAATACTTAAGCAAGAAGAGTATTTTTGTTTCAGCAATGAGGCAGTAATGTCTTCTGTTCTGCTTGCTCTTAACTAGTTCTTTTTCCTTAGTAGGTCTTAATCTTTGTTTAAAGCAGCATAACCCTGTTAGAATTAAGGCACTTACACGTTATTTTAATAGATATATGCCTTTGATACTCTAGGAGGGAATAAGTTGAAGTTGTGTGTTAACAGTTTTGAATTAGATACTTACACAAGAAAAACAGGCTTCAGAGCAAAGGGAGGGAGAGAGTGGAAAAGGAGAAACTATTTAAAAGTGAATCAGTTGCTAGTCTGGAGAGCAAATTTGGCAGAAGCATACTCCTCCTTCCCTTTTCCCTCAAATCTTTACTGTACCTTTTATTCTCACAGAATAAAGGTCATTTTACCAGTGTTCCCTGGGGGCTTGGGTAAGGGACATTACTGGAAAACTTGCTGGTCTAGTAAAGCCCTCTGAGCTCAAAGCTTTGACCCAGTCCTGGAGATTTCACAGAATCGCATAATATGCTGAGTTCGAAGGGACCTACAAGTCCAATTCTTAGCCCTGCACAGGACCATCCCTAAGAGTCACACCATGTGCCTGAGAGTATTGTCCAAATCAGGCTTGGAGCTGTGACCACTTCCGTGGGGAGCCTGTTCCAGCACCAGCCACTCTCTGGATGCTTTGCCTGATGCCCCCCCGGACACAGTTGGCCCGCCTGGCTGCCAGGGCACTGCTGACTCATATTTAACTTGCCATTGACCAGGATCCCCAGGTCCCTTTTCATGGCCATTGCTTTCCAGCGTCTCATTCCTCAGTCTGTACAGACATCTGGGGTAGCCTCATCCCAAGGGCAGAATACAGCACTTGCCCTGGTTGAATTTCATAGGGTTGGTGGTTGCCCAGTGCTCTCATCTCTCGAGGTCTCCCTGCAGCGTCTCCCTACCTTTGAAGGAGTCAACAGCTTCTCCAAGTTTTGTGTCATCTGCAGACTTGCTTAATATCTCTTCCAGTCCTGTGTCCAAGTCATTTATGAAGATATTGAAGAGAACATTGGCATAAGTGAAACCTGGTGTGATGAGCCCTGTGATTGGTGTGCCCTGTAGATGGTTACAGGATCTTTAGGAGGCATAGGCAGAGCAGAAAAGGCGGGGAGGAGAGTGGCACTGTATGTAATGGAAGGGATAGAGTGTTTGGAGCTCACAGTAGCCAATGGCACAGTGAAGAGCCTCTGGGTAAGAATCAAGGGACAAACAAATAATGCAGATGTCATTGTGGGAGTTTTCTGTAGACCTCCCAGCCAGGACAATGACGCCGACAAGTTATTGTTTGAGGGACTAAGGAACACTTCAAAGTCAACTGCCCTTGTCCTTTTGGGGGACTTCAACTTGCCAGAAATTAATTGGGAGTATCACACAGTTGGTACAACCCAGACCAGAAGATTCCTAAAAATCTTGGATGACAACTTCATGGGACAGGTCCTAAAGGAGCTAACTTGGAAAGATGCCTTCCTTGATCTGCTGCTTGTCAACAGAGTGGATCTGGTGAGAGAAGTGGAGACTGGTGGCTGTCTTGGCCACAGCGACCACAAAGCAGTCAAGTTAAAATCTCTGCTGGCAGGAGGAAAAGTATCAGCAAAACGTCTCTCTGGACATAAGGAGAACAGACTTCAGGATGCTCAGGGAACTAGTAAGTAAAGTCCCCTGGGAAAATATTTTTGCAGGTGCTGGAGTCCATCAGTGCTGGTCACNCTTGATGGTTTTTGAGCAGTCTTGGGAATCCAGAGAGGTCCCAGCTGACTGGAAGCTGGCAAACATTGTCCTGATTTCATGAAGGGTGAGAAGGAGGATCCTGGAAACTACAGGCCCGTCAGTCTCATCTTAATGCCTGGTAAAATCATGGAAAAGATTTTTCTGAGAAGTACTGAAATGCACCAGGAGGACAACACAGTCATTGGTCACAGGCAGCATGGCTTCATGAGGGGAAAGTCTTGCTTGTTGGAGTTGATTTCCTTCTGAGACAGGATAACCCATCTAGTAGATCTGGGAAAGCCAGTAGATGTAATCTTTATGGACTGCAACAAATCTTTTGATACTGCCTCTCACAGTATCTTTCTGGACAAACTGTCCAGCATACACCTGGGTAGCTGTGTTACGTGATGGATGAGCAAGTGACTCACAGGTCAGGCACAAGTGAGTGAAGTAACAACAGGCTGGCATCCAGTCACTAGTGGAATTCCATAGGGCTCCATCCTTGGCCCCGTTCTCTTCAATGTCTTCATTGACAACCTGGATGCACAACTTGTAGGAATGTTAAGTAAGTTTGCCAACAACAGCAAATTGAGAGGAGCTGTCGACTCCCTCAGAAGCAGAGAGGCCCTGCAGAGAGAGCTTGACTAATTAAAGACATGAGCTATCACAAACCATATGAAGTTCAACAAGGGCAAGTGCCGGATTCTGCACCTAGGGTGGGGCAACCCTGGATGTACGTACAGACTGGGGGATAAGAGGCTGGAGGGCAGTGTCACGGAAAGGGATCCGGGGGGTCCTGGTCAATGGCAAATTGAATATGAGTCAGCAGTGCCCTGGCAGCCAGGGGGGCCAACTGTGTCCTGGGGGGCATCAGGCAAAGCATCACCAGCCAGTTGAGGGAGGGGATTGTCGCAGTCTGCTCTGCACTGGGGCAGCCTCACCTTGAATATTGTGACAGTTTAGGGCACTGCAATATAAAAAAGACATTAAGCTATTAGAGAGTGTCCAAAGGCGGGCAGCAAGGATTATGAGGGGTTTGGAGGGGAAGCCTTGTGAGGAGCAGCTGAGATCATTTGGTTTGTTCAGCTTGGAGAAGAGGAGACTGAGGGGAGACCTCATTGGAGTCTGCAACTTCCTTGAGAGGGGAGGAGAGGGGGCAGGCACCGATCTCTTTGTCGTGAGCAGTGACAGAACCCAAGGGAATGGCCTGAAGTTGTGTCAGGGGAGGTTTAGCTTGGATATCAGGGAAAGGTTCTTCACCCAGAGTGTGGTTGAGCACTGAAACACTGTCCAGGGAAGTTGTCAGAGCCCCAAGTCTGACAGAGTTGAAGAAGCATTTGGACATCACTTTCAGGCACATGATGTGACTCTTGGGGATGGTCCTTGTGCATGCAGTTAAAGTCAGCATGTTCTGTGGTTCGGTATAGTTGGACTACTATGATTTAGCATTAGTTGCATGAGAAAGGTCTACGTAACTGTTTTGATCCCTAAGAAACAAAGGACAATGTGAGTAGCTACTGCCTTTTACAGTAGTCTCATATGCTGTGATTTGGTATGTACAGTCTCAAGACATGGTTAATATCTTGTCACCTGTATAGGCATGGGAATGCCATGCTTATGGATCTGGTTAAGAAGACTTAAAGGAGATTGGTGCCCAGTATATGCAAGACTTGCACAATTCTAGGCATTTAGAGGAAAGGATGTTCAATAGCCTTTGGAGTCCCCTAAATCAATTCAATGGGCAGATAATTGCTTTAGACCTGGAGCCATTTTTCCCTGATCCCATGCTCCTGATACTGATTCCAATTTTGTTGTAAATCTTGTGTTCTTTCTGATCTCTTGGTCTCTTGAGGCAATTGCTGCTGTGGTTCTGTGTAGCAGCATTCAGATTGGTGACACCTTTGCACTGACCTAAAAATCAGTTTCAAAGGCTTGCCTCCATATACAAAGAGGCTTTTGTACTGATTCTCCACTCTTGCAAGCACTTGAATTCTATGGTTTCTGTCTTAACCTTATAGAACTGCTTCCTGCTGAGTGGACTTTGGTGAAATATGTTGCTGGAAGTCAGTCAAACTTCAGTAGGAGACAGGTGAGTAGGAGAGTGTTCAGGATCTGAATTTTTTGTTTAGATCAGTGAAAATCTCTAATTGATTTGAATGGGCCATGAACAGAGTATATCAGGAAATCTTGTAAGCCCTGTTGAGAATTGCTGGTTATTTTTGGAAGATTACCCAAGGTGGGGATGTTCTGAAGTGACAGGCCTTTAAACTTGTATGAGAATTTATCAGTTACTAATTAGTGTCAATTATTCATGTATTTCAGTAGAAATATTTTTTTTCTGTAACCTTTTATAAGGAAATCTCATTATTATGCATAGTTGAATTTGCACTTTTTCTATGACTGTTTCACTTAGTGTTTTGAAATATGCATGAATAGTTTAATTTCATCTAAAAACTGTTTGTGTATAAACCTAGGAAACTGTCAAGGAACTGTTATATTTTCAGCCTGCTAGAAAAATAGTTCATAACGTGCTTGTATGGGGTGGTGATTGCCAGAGCCTGTTCATGGTGACAGGTGTTGTATGTTCATCTCCTAATTTCTAATTAGAAACAAGGTTGATCAGTTGCGGCTTGGTCAATGGAGGCACTGTCTTAATTTCTGTTGGTAAAATGTATGACGGTGTTTACTGAAATAGTTTAAAAAGTAGTAGATGCATTTTCAACTTTTTACATTTTGCCGTAAATTGAAAGTATTTGTTTTCTCATTGCCAACAATTATCTATTATCCATGATCTGTAATTAGCCTCACAGCTTAACATAAAGGATGACTGGTGCTCGCTGAACTGCGTCATTGGCCTTACAGTGGTAAAATGACCAATTTCGTTTCACCAGCTGTGACTTTGGAGGCAGGTTAAATTACAGGGAACATATAAAGCTCTACAGATTAAAATATTTCCAGCATACAACTGTGTTTGGATCACTCAGAATTCAGCAGCAGTTCTCACTTGATAAGCTTGCTAATGTCTTCATGTTCTAAGGAACATTGTTCTCCTGTATGAGGTGTCTTTGACAGTCTCAACCCTGTATTTCTTACTGAAGCAAAACTCCCAGTGAAAAACAGCATCAGTATGACCACTGAACAATTATAGAAAAACTCCTCACAAGGGCAATGCATCTGCCTAAGGAAATAGAGCATGTAGTTCTGTGACTAATTTTGAATTATGGAAAGAACTAAAGGAAAAAAAGACACAAAGTTGGGAAATAAGTGTTTGATTACTTGTCTTGCATCAAAAGAGGACATTTTAAAAAGACAAGCACAATTATAGCTGCTTTTTCCAATAATATTCCAATCTACTTCTCACAGTTTCCATCACTTGTAATAGAAAATAAGACTGTATTGTCTTTCAGCTTATACATGTGACAAGGATGACTGAAAGGTTGCATGCAGTATTTTCTAATTTTCTGTGAAGAAAAGTAGAATAAGTTATGTCAGCAGGTTAACAAGAGAGAGCTTTTCAGTTTTTCTATGAATGTGTTTTGAGTGCTGCAGAAACAGCCAAGTGATATTGGCTGATGCAAGTACACAAAAGCTGTAGGACTTCATGTGTTGGAATTAACAGAGTCTGGAATTGTAAGTGGCCCTAGTTTGACTCTTGAGCTGAAGTGGTCAGGCAGGTGTTTCTCTGTGGTTTAGCATCTGATGATATATGTGAGTTGTTTTACATTTTCTCTTTAATGTGATACCAGTCAGGCTTTGAATTACAGGTATCTTAATGGACTTTTAATGTCAAACTAGAAAAGACTTGGTATGCTTACAAAAAACCCAAAAAGCTTAGAATTACCTTGGCATAGCTGCCTTCTGCCATTACCCTAGAACTTGACTTTGAGTCTTTACCACAAAAATCCACCTCTGGAGGTGACATGGGTGCAGTGGTGTTTTCTGCTATCACCATGGAAGAGTTTCTGGTGAAACTCTTTCCTAAAGAAAAGCTGGCACTCTATGCCCCTTTCTGGAAATCATTTATGGACAAGATGCCAGAAAAGGATAAGTGATTTTTTACTTTGTAGTTATGGTAACATTTTTCACCAATGTAGTTTACCGATGCTAATGAACTAAGGTTCTGGTTTTGTTTATCAGCTCAATTTTATAGATGGGGAACCTGAAAAGCATCAATTTAATGGCCTAAGTACAGAGGCTCAGTAGTTTTGTGTTTGTACTACGAAAGTACTAGGAATAACATAGTATCTTCTATCAACATATACAAAAGTATCAAGCTCAAGAAAACATCTGTAGAGTTACAAGTTCCTTGGTTGTGTTGATATGGCTCAAACTCCTCTAATAGAGTAGCTATCAGTGACAGCTTAATAGTTTAGTAATTTGTTAGACAAAAGATGTTCTGTATGGTCAAAAATATTACTTTCACCATTAATCATTAAACTGCAAATTACCAAATACATTTCCTGAATCACATCTGCTCTGCTGATCTGGTCTTCCATGATGAAATCCCACCTGTTTCCATCATAATGTCTGCAGCTAATATAAAGTGTCTCTGTGTCTTTTTTCAGAATGTTCCTTGTGAGATTGTTAATAAAGCTGCCAAACCATATGTTTTTTGTAAGCACCATTGTTACCACCATGGAAAGACTTTAAGAGCAGTGTGAACAGAAAAGACAAAACTGTGTATTTCATGAACAGTAACATCTTTTGAAAAAGCAAATTACTTTGGAGTGAAATTCAAAACTTCACAGTAAATATTCAGTAGACAGTGCTAGTGTAATTCTAAAAAGAAATACACTTACTTCTCAGTACAATAAAAGTTGATCTTATCAGAATCCAAAATACCAGATAGACTACCATTCCTGCAACATAAAGACTAATAACATATACTAACCCTAGCTGGCTGTTCCCTAAAGCGGTTTGCAGAGGTCACATATGCGGAATATGTGGCCTGATAACCATTTAACCATTTTCATCACAGAGAAAGATGTTTTTAAAGTTTACCTTTCTTTGATACAGGATTTTTTTTTCCCTAGAAATATATCTACAAATATTCAACTTTTTTTTTTTTTTTAATTACGCTTGTAAAAAAATCACTTTCTGGGATGTGCATGAACATATGAACCTGGTAAAGGGGAGGCAACCCTGAAATGTTCTTGTAATTGAAAATAACCAATCATATATTTTTTTCCCTAATGATGAATTTGATGAGTGATGCACATCTCAAACATTCCAGATTTCTTCACTTCATGAAGAAAATTGTATTCCCTTAGTCTTCTGTAGCAAAAGAGAAAAGTAATAGCACCCTCATCTCAGCAAAGGTGTTGGCCTACAGTGTAATTTGATGGCTGCTTTTGCTTTGAAGAGATACAGATGAATGAAAGTGGTCCATCTATTATAAAAATACGATATAATTTTTTTCAAATCATTTTGCTTGTATTTTTTAGTGTGATTGTTAAATGAAACTATTCTTTGAATGAATATGCATGAAAAATCCAAGACTATTGAATAAATCAGCACTAATTTATGTTGTTTATGCTATTTGCCTTTGTTTTGTGAGATGTTTCCAAGTAATGTTACGCTGTGGAATGTGGCCACAGTATAAATGAGGTGATTCATGATACAATCCGGAATATTATTTTGTGTTTCTGTTGTTGAATAGGTCTTATTGTGATTACTTTTTTTCTCTACCTGTTCAGAAATGTGTGACCCTCAAATACAGCAAAAGATAAATCTCTAAGGTTTCATGAAATACACATTTAGTCTTAAAACATTAAATGAGGCTTCACTACTTAGCAAATTTTAAGTTTCAGAGGAAACTTCTGGGGGATAGCATAGCGTAATATAGTGATCTTATGACAATTCCATACTGTAAGTTGGTCCACTTAAATTTGAGCCTCTTAAAATTTGGTTCACTTAATATGACCTGTAGGTCTGTCTTTGGGTGTTTATGTAATCAAACCATAACAGTAACAATTAGGAAGGAAAGGATTTATATGCTGACTAACATGGAACTCATCAGAGTTGAAAAAATTATTCTTAGACCATTTTGCTATGTAGTGTAAAAATACTGTGTGCTAAACGTCAGCTTAAAAGTAACATTTCTTTTTATCAGTTTTAGAGTTTATAGTTTCATCCAGAGAGAATATAGATTGAAAGCCAGACTGAAAATCCTACAGATTGTTTACAGTTTAGTAGTTCTTATTATGTTGATACTTTAAAAGTTTTGAGAAGAATCAGTGACCTGGAGTAAGGGGTTGAAGTGGTGTGATGGCTAGGTTAACATTGCATTTTCAGTCAGGTTGAATTGAAAGGGGAAATGTTGGGAAGTACATTGAGCTATACTGACTACCAACTTCAGAAGTATTGACATAAAAAGAGAAGGACATGAAAAGAGAACCGTCAGTGAATAAGCAGCAGCAAGAAAAATCCAACAGGCATCTGAATGGGACACATAGACAATTTCACTATTACTTTCTCAAGCACCGTTTTCTCCCTAGTGGAACCAGTATCATCTTTGATGACTATCTGTGAGATAATTCCAGTAAACATTAACATTTTAAACCACAAAACTTTGTTTTTCAGAAATCCTCCTCCTACTTTGCTACATCCTGAAGAATGGTGCAGAGGATTCAACCATTTCATTTCACAGTGAGTTTTATTTTCTTATAAAAGCAGTTTATTCAGCAAGACCTATGTGTGCCAATCTGAAAACAAATTTGTTTCTGGAGTTGTTGCTTTTGCTGGTTTTTTACTTCAATTTTCTTTTCATAGACTCTAGACCATGCTTCACTTTTTGAAGGCTACACAGAACAATTTGATCTTCTTGTGTATTTTCTTCACAACTTCTCTGAAATCCTTAGTTGATTTGATTCTTGATTTTGTTGAGCCTAGAAGAGGTTTATAAATACTCCTGGTTTCCTTGATGGTTTTGCAGTGAAGTCTTGCATCGAGGAGAAAAAAGGATTAGTGCTAAGACTGCTGGTCAATTTTAAATAAGAATTTGAAAGATGAGAAAGAATATAATGATATTTTTCCCACTTTATTAGTTTTTAGTAGGTTGTATATCCAATATATATAATTGAGCACTAATTGTACCTACAGCATAATGGAAGCAGCTGTCACCGAATATGCTTTTGTTTTACTTTTTTCTTTTTATGGTGAAACGTGGAAATCACAATTTTGTAGTTGCTAGCATTATATTCAAAAGTCTTACAGCAAGTTTTATGAGCGATTTTTAATATTCTTCAATATTTCATTAGGACCTTTACAGCCCAAACTGTGTAGATTGGGGAATAGTATTATAAAACCCTTGGGAAGTTTATACTGATCAAATAACCAAATATTTGAACACTGCTACTCAGTACTGACTTTTCAAGATAGGTTTGAAAATATGCACATCTACATTTTGAATCTGTTCTGTTGTATGTAGTTACTTGTAGAATACAATATCCCTACCTGATACTTTTTTCAGCTAGTTGTGTAGTAGTGTCTTTCCATTCTAGGAGAAGTTAAAAATAGAAAGACTAATGCAAATTTTATTAATAATTCTTGAAAAATACTGTTATTTACTGTGTTTATCTTTAACCAGCCAGGAAGATGAGGTACAGTGTAATGTTTGGCTTGTAGAGGATGTCTGTTACTATTATTACTGCAGTGTAACTCAGAATCTCTTCCAGTGTAGGTAGTAGTCCCCACTGAGCTCAAGAACAATACAAAAACTCAGTTTAATATAACATTTGTTCAGTCCTTTAGTTCAGCATGCCCTGTTCATAAAACAAGGCTGATGTTAATATTTTGTGTCTAAACTTGTTTTTAACCTAGTCTTTTGGGATTTTGAAATACTTGAATTGTATATTTTTAATCACATGGGTTATTATTTACTTTTGCTTAATTACTTCCTTACCAGCACCTTTTGCAGGTTCTCAGATCTTACTTTTTATTTTTACAATAGTGCAAACAATGAAGTAAGGAAATACACTCCTATGCAGTCTCTTAATGTGGAGAAATGCAACTATTGTAATAAATATAGCTGCCATTAAGAGAATACTGAAGTGGAATTCTCTATGACTTTGATTCTTGGACACGTTAGTCAAGTTGTTGATACAGATGTTACAATATATTTTTATGGAGGCATGGATTTACTTTAGTGGATTTTCTAGAAAAATTTAAATAATGAAACATTGGATCATACCACTGCAAACCTTTTAGCCTTTACTGATAATTGGTTCATTTATATGCATTAGTTATGCATTTGTTGATGCCCATCTTGTGACAGCCTAGTTATGATAAATTAAAAGCAATGATTGTATAAGTTCCATACTGCCTTTTATCCATATGTTAGGACCTGGCCTGATGTTTCTGTCACCCTTGTGATGAGTTGTTAGCTTTTGAATAATTTCATTATCTGCCTTCTTCCTGCCACTAACATCATTTGCATAACAAGCTTATCTAGTTCAGGTTGTGGGCCAGACCTGTGTACTGACAAAAACCGAGCATGCAGCTTTGGCTAAGCACACTTTTGATTTCAGTTCTGTTTACACAATAATTTTATTTATGCCAAGATTGCCAAACCTGGTCACTGTAGCTTTTTTCTCCCCATATTCTTATCCCTTGAAATGGCACTATCTGAAGAGGCATTTTTGTTGTAAGTGTTCTGTTACATATTACAGTGATTTACAACATGCCAGAGCTGGAAGTTTCAGCGTACTGTTATTGGTAACTTTTTAAGCTGTTAAAATAATGATCATATATTTTTCAAAAATTAAGTGTGTATTTTTAATTATAATACTACTGCCTCAAGAGATAATGATTCTACAACAGCTTTTTCATCAAATGCAATATTTACAAAATCTGAATGGAGAGAGTGTCAGTATAGCTTGGTGAATCTATGTTTCTATTCCCAGCCTTGTTGACCTTGACTTGAGATGAAGACTGTAATGTTGTTCTCATAAGGATTTTTACAATTAAGATAGTGACTCTGAGTTAGATATTTTGTTTTAAAAAAATACAGACAAGACAATTTCAGCTGTCATTTCTGGCAGCAGTCTAATTTTGTGTTTGATGTCTACTAAGATACATGTAGCACATACATACTTCTAAAAGGTCAGTGAAGTTGTATGTATGTGTATTCATCTGTGTGGTTGTGATTGTGCATTGAAAACTTGGCCCTCCACCTGTACTGTGAGAAATGATTAATTATCTGTTTATTTTATCTACATATTAATAGGGTTTACCATTTCTATAAGACCATGTAAACAACCACAGCAGTTTTTGGAGGCTTCTAAAAATAATATACTTTTACCTATGCTTGTTTCTGTATTCAAGTAAAATATCTGTTTTGAAGAGTTCACACTATTCATTTCCTATGAACGTTTATGAAGCCTTTTTTTTTGGATAGCTACAGTGTAGATGACATTGCTGTCATAAGTTAACAATTTGTGTCCACTGCCATTTTAGACATAAAGTGCTTCAGAATTGGTTCATAAAATACTACATTAAAATTAATAAAAATTACTATTCATTAAAATTATCTTACATGCTGCAAATAATTTTTTTGGCACTTTAAAGCTTGACTATCTCTAGGGGTAAATAGAAGAGTTAATATGTTCTTGGAGCAGAAGAATACAATAACTTATTTACATTACATCACAAAATGGTAATTTTAATTAAAATGAGCAGTGGTATCTCCAGAGACAGACATTCTCTTTTTAAACTTATTTAACCAATGATTAGCTATTATGGTTCTTTGAATTAATTAGTCATTCTTGAGCTGGAGGGAATTAAAGAATTAAGAAATTCAGGAAGTAATAAAGTAAAAATGTGAAGTTAAGGATTTATGGTCACATTTATCATCAGAATGTAACTTCTAGCAATGACATTGCAAATACAATGCAAATATAATTTTTTGTCTTGATAAACTCACTTTTTCCTACTCAATTTGAACGCTGCTTTGCAAGCTGAATTTCATCTTGATGAGTCTACATTCAGATTTATTCAATTAATAGATCATCCAGATGATATAGGTTTGAAGTGGTCCATTTAAATTTAACTTCTCTGAATGTAGATAAAATTTTTTCACAATCTAAGCAATTGTTTAGTGACATTCTGTTCATATTGCATAAAGAGCATTTTACTGTTTCTGTCACTGAGAACATACATGTCACATAACTTATTAATTTCAGAGTGTCTAAGAAGAAAAAAAGGTTTGCAAATGTCAGAAAGATACAGATTGCTATGTGTAAGGTTACCACCAAGTCTTTAGGTTTTCATGTTTCGTTCATTGATGCAGACTCTCAGAATCTGTCTACAGATGGACTTGAGATACTAAATTCTAGTACCTCACAAAAGATCTTCACCACTTTTGCATGTTGTATGGAACATATATACCTATGCAGAGGAATGGACATATATACTAAATACAATTATCTTCTACTTTCCATGAGTATTTGTAGTACAAAGTTTGCCTCAAATCAGCTGCACGCTATAGAGTCAAAGTGGGATAGGTACCTAAGGGAGAAAATTTGGTACAAAGGCAAAACATACTGTTTCTAATAAAAAAAATCAGTTGTAAAAGATTCTGAAGGCTCTTTGTGTTCCTGGGTCTTCAAGGACAGGCCAAAGAAATAAAGCAGATCCATTCCTGATGAAAGGTGATTCATCAATTTCATCGTGCAATAAATAAATGTATTTGGTGGTTTGACGATCTCCTTAGAAGTATTCTGATTGCATTTCTGTTGTCACTGGTAAAATTCTAAGGATTTCAACATGAGCAACTGTCTGACCCATGCTGAGATCTCCAAGACGTACCACTGCATGGAGTTTTCACTGTTTGTTCTCTAAACCATGTATATGAGCCAAAATAATTTGTTATGCTTACTCAGCCCAAATGAGACTGGGAAACCTGTTCTCATTTTTGAATCTTTAGAAGAGGTAAAGCTATTTACTACACATAATTTTACAGTTTCAGATGTGTGCTGTAAGTTACACTGTATGGTGCCTGATGCTGAATATTAAACTGAAAGATTTATTAAGAAAAGAGGTGCTGGTGACATTTCAGCATTTGAGTATTTATCTCATTGTTAGGGAGGATTAGTAATTTACAGCATTTGCTACCAAAAGGCAGATCAATAATGTTATAAGCATGTTCTGACCATCAGAATTTATACTACGCATGTGATTATTGAGTTCTTTGTTATAAATTCAGTCTTTCATCCTGATATGTGATTGTGGCAGAATGAACAGTAAAATCCTTATTATTTATCGTGGGATGCTGTTCAAAACAGGGACCTATTTAACCTACATATGTACTGTTAGTGCCCAGCATTTGCTTTTTGCAAAGGGGCAGCTATATATAGTCCTGAAGATAAGATTATTTGTATCCTGTGTGTCCTGTCGAATTAGGACTGAAAACAGAAATGCTGTTGGCAAAACTGTCACAGTTTTTTAGTTCATTTTTGCAAATGAGTGACCTGCAGCAGTGGGGGTTGGGCAAGCCTGGAAATGGAAAGCAGGGAAGTGCCAGAGAAGCAGGCGCATCCCTGTGTCATTAGCGCAAATGTAATTCATGAAATATTTTTTCTTCTCCACCTCTCTGCTGCATGTAACTGACCTGTGTCTGCCACAGCTACATGTGGTACAGAGGTAGGAGGGACACTCAGAGTTACAGATGAGAACAGAAGATTTTAACCATCTTAAAAAAAATCTGAGATTGTTATTTTTCCTTCCTTGACTGGAAATTTTCTGACCTAATGTACCTGGCCTAGGTGATCTTGCTTGTCAGTGTCTGCCCTTCCGTTTCTCTAAGCAGGGGGGCTCAGCCCAGTTGGGGTCATGCTCTTGATTTCTCTGGATTAACCTTCCATCATGAAACAACCTTGTGATGGAAGTAACCAGACAAGTATGGGGGTGAAAAAATTTCTCAGAACCTAGAGACTGCCTTCTCCCTGCTTAGGGAGAGGTTCAAGAGAATATGACCTTACTCTTTCTCCTCCTTCTCTGGGAAGTCTACATTCTAGATTCCCAGATGAGCCATCTCTGTCTTTGGAGACAACGTGGTTTACTGCATTTTCTGGGATTAGGAGAGGATCTTAGCACTTCAGTATGACCTGAAGTCCTGTTGAAGAGCCTGGAAAGCTCTTCTATCCCAATAAGGGAGTCCTGGAAAGATTCCTCCCTGCTAGACAGCAGGTCCTTGTGCAAGCAGTGGAATATTTGAAGGGCAGAGGAGAATAGTCTAGAGCTGTGCAAGGAGAAGGTGATGGAAAAAGCACCCTGAAGAGCCAGGCAGTGGCAGAGAGATAGGGACCAGATCTGTTGATCTGTTGACCATTTGTTGAACAGATCAGAGACTTTATACGTCTGTCACCCAGAAGTTGTTGTGTGGATTCCCCAGCTCTAATACACTGTCTGATACAGAGTCATAATTTCTTCCAAATATTATCCTATGCATCTTCTGTGCACATAGATGTTAAACAGTTACTAGACATCTGGGGGGATGTGACAATTTATGTGACAAAATGAATTCCAGCAATCTACTGCTAGCAGAAAAGAAATCATCAGAAAATGTAGCATTTACAAAATGTAATAACGGAAGAAAACAAAACACTGGAGATAAATCTTAATGTTACTAAGCTATGAGAGTTGGAGCTGCTTGATTTCTTTCTTTTTAAAGAAAGTACTTTTGGTCAAATAGACCATAATAGACTTGATGAAAGAGAATTTCTGAAAGAAATAACTGCTGCTCTTCTACTTAGGTTTGGCTGCAATAGTGAATGACATTAGTAAATGTTTTTTATTTCTGAACACACAGGAGACTTAGACCACCAGTTCTTATGCAATCTGTTTCTTTCTGTCTATTCATTAGTAAATATTAGCTCATGAATGCTGATAAATATCTCTCCTTTTCAGTCATCTGATTTGCT
>WEIV01010839.1:4255-14425 GCA_013390005.1 Calyptomena viridis | reverse complement strand
GTGGAATGGCAGTTTACATTGTGGAGACCCAGCAATTCCAACAATGTTATCGTGCAAGTGCAAGCAGCCAGTGAATTTTTAGAGGCTGTCTCAGATGGGCCTCTGTGTATGGGAGTCTGCTCTTATCCTGTGCTAATAAATGCTTCATCTTTGCTTGTAATTGTGGCAGAATGGAAATGGTGCTTAGGAGCCTGGCTGTGAGATTGCAGCAAATGGCTGCAACCTATGTTTAATGTAGTGACACTAATGAATTCTGAGAATTAATTTTCAGCTAAGAAAGCATGATGGAAGATACTAGAATTTCAAATTAGGTAATGGATTGACTTTTGTCAAGGCAAACATGTACAATATTTGTTTCCTTTTCAATTTCTACTTATTTAGCCTTCCTGTTATTTTAGATCCAAAAGATAGCAGACCAAATATGATATTTTCATAATACTTTATTTGAAACCCATCTTGTAGTAGATTTGTTAGTCCATTTTCTCAGTTCAAACAATGCACCACTTTCTTCTTTTTTTCTTATTTCTTTTTTCTTTGCTTTAAATTTCTGTGGGCTAAAGAAATTGGCTGAATTTACAGGTGCAGTACTTCTACTGGTTTTACGAGTAATTGCAGCATGGTTGCTGTTTGACAGTGCCTAAGCTAACTGTCCAAATTGGTCTTAAGTGAATGCTCAGATGAAGAGCTGAAGATGTTTTAGTTTTCTCCTTTCCTCAGAAGCAAATCCTTCAGTGATAGGGCTTCTTAATGTTGTTTTTTACTTGCACAACACAAACACACTGATTTCAGAATATTTTGTGATAAGTGAAGTTGTAAAAGCTCTTTTGTTACTGTACTCTTTCAAATGTTAATATTGCTGAATTTTCGTATACTACTTCTTGATTTCTTTTTTCTGTCCTGTACATTAGGTACATCTCCTGACTGAATGTACTGGCAACTTTGAACTCAGACACCCATATGATTAACTTTTCCACACATTATAATTCTGAGTCAGGGTGCAGGTCAGTAGAAAACTCTATGATAATGCTCACATCTGTGCAGGCTTTAGCACTGTAAGAGCTGATAGTCCATATTATTTTTTTTTTCTAAAGAGTGTTATGGTATCAATACTGCTTCCAGTGAAGGAGATACCTTTCTGAACACTTGCAGTGACTCTGGCAGTCTGATGCATCATTCTTCATTACCACATTGGTGATGGCCCGAGAATCATTTTACAGGTGATGTTGACTAAGAACAGCAGCAGCAGCAGGCATTCGTGTTGCATTAAATGTTACACAGTTGAGATGACAGTGTGTAGAAACAGAGCATGTGAATATACCACAGAATATTAATTGATCTTGTTTACGTAGAAAGGAATTAGGCCAAAGAATATATACCAAGAGAAGAAACATAAGGACAATTTTTCAGTGTCACATGGCAGCTTTCCATCCTGCATTCCATCACAGCAGGCCTGGTGATACATCAAATTGGCACTGAATATTTGAGTACACAGTGAGCCCACAGTACCTACTGTGACTAAACGGCAAGCTGGTAACTGTAGTAAGGAGTAATTTCTGGAAGTCACTGTGTCAACACCTGTGCTGGTTTAGAGCTAAAAAAGAGTGTATGTGCCATACACACTTCAATTCCCTGTGGCCTGCTTGGTCTTTCTGCTGCTGTATTCCTAAAGTGCTAGGAATTTGCTGTTTAACTTGATGGATTAAACCAACTTCAGTGGATATGTACATTCTCCTGTCACTCTCTTCCCTGAAATGAAGAATTACTCCCACACAAAGTTACAGACATGAATTTAGGCAGCTCTCCCTCACCTTTGCACAGCTGTTAATTACTAACTCTCTGCTTTGTTGTGTTATCTCGCTGTCTGTAAGGCCTCTGTTCTTCCAATGCAGGCACAAACTTGGTACAATAGTAGGTTTGCTCTGTCTGAGTTTGGAATGGACTTTGATCACAGAAACATGTTGATGTGTCTTGTGTCATTACCTTAGTCATCCTGCGATTTGACAGACTTTTAGTTGCATTTCAAGTGAAATCCTAGGTGACTACAGATTGCAGAAATGTCCTACTACCAGAGAAGGAATAGCACATATAGATGAAACAATAGATAAACATTGACATTTGCAAAGGTGAAGAGTAGGATGCACACAAAGTGAATAGTCAGTGGGGGATTGGAAGGATTATGCAGCCAAAGCAAAGATAATCCTAAAGCAGTCTTCAAGATCACTTCCCTCACAGAATTTAGCTATGCTTATTGAAACACCTGCCAGATCTAAACAGCTCACAGTTTGGGCATGTCATAAAGAAGCTAAGAACTTCTTTCTCCAAAATGTTTTTCTTCTGTCTCTTCTTGCTGGACTTCCTTAATGAATGCAGTATCCTGGACATTTGCGTGTTTCACCTAGGGGATGTCTATATAGAAAAAATAGAGTGTCTCTGAAGGCGCATTGTTCCAGAGCTCAAAATAATAACTACATGGCAGCAGGTCGAACATTTGTATGTTCTTCACACTTTTGATAAACACAAGTTACCCTGTCTGGAACTGTGTAATCTGTTGAAGAGAATCCATCTAAACTCTAATGTTATCTGAAAAGCAACTGCCTTTTGTGATAGGACAAAGGGTAATGATTTTAGACTAAAAGAGAGTAGATTGAGGCTAGATATCTGGAAGATGTTTTTTCCATTGAAGGTGGTGAAACACTTGAACAGGTTGCCCAGAGAGGCCCTATCTCTAGAAATATTCAAGGTCAGGTTGAACAGACTTCTGAGCAATCTGATGTAGTTGATGTCCCTGTGCATTGCAGGGGCATTGGACTAGGTGCCCTTGAAAGGTCCCATCCAATGCAAACTGTTCTATGATTCCATGACATAGATTCACTTGGATTCAGGTATTGTTTTGAAAAATTCCTGATGTAGTAAAATTAAAAAGAAAATTTATATATTACCAATATACCATAAATGTGTAAATTTGTAATTATTGATAGAATGCTAAAAATCATGAGTGCATGAGCTTTTCAGACTGAAATCTCCGCTTCAGATACTTGTCATCAGACTGTGATTTTGTATATTGCATGGCTTTTGTTGTTTTGTTTTCTTTTTCTCTGTCTTCCTGATTAATGTTGTCTTTCTTTTCAAATGCTTTTTTCAAATGCTTTTTCATGGAAACATGAATTTAAACAGGATTGATGTGGGCCATGCTGTCTGTGTGGGTGTATTGACTTTTGAAAGCCCCAGATTACAAAAAAGAAAAGGGATAGGGGGGATTGTCAGAACCTGTTCAAGGGTAATGATGGATCTTTTCATGAAGGGGAAGGATTGGTATTTATAGCCTTGTGCTCAGAGGGATGGAGATAAACTAGGTTGTGTTGCTTTAGTGTTTCTGTCAGGAGGCTGCAGTTCTAACCTATAGCAAAATTGACCCAAATAGTTCCAAAACTGGTAACACATTTTACTGGCTTTCTTTTGTGGACTAGATGTACCAAGAAGAGATTGGCAAAATGGTTTTGGGGAACCTAAAGTATTAAAGTTGTGTTCAAAGATATTTCAGGATCATTTTAAGACCAGAATTTAGGCTTCAGTAAAGTCTTTGAGGTGAGGCTAAACTTTAATAATTTGCTGGTGTGTTTGGTAGTATTTGAAATCAGTTAATGTGTATTATTTTTTTAATGTATTTTTTAATGTATTTTTTAATGTGTTTTAAATTTTGCACATTGTTACTGATATTACTAGAATATAAATTCTAAAAAGTATTAAAGTTTCATTGACTTTTTGTTAAAATGATAATTTTATTTGTGATATTTGGGCCTGTAAAGGAAGTACTTTAAGTGTTTCACTTACTATCAACAAATATGAAATGTAATTGTGAAGTATGTAATAAGAATGCATCTCATCAAATAAATTCATCTTGAGCTATAATTTGCTGATAGATACTATAAGGGAGATATATTCTGAATTGCAACATTTCTTTTCCACATTCTCAAATAATGTTGGTATTACTATGATTTGATTAAGGTGAACAGAATGCTTTAATATTAATAATTAGAGGATACTTTAAAGCAGTGTAATCCTGGTAGACCATTCTTCTGTTTGAACAGTATTATTTCAGCTTTATTATATAGAAAAGAATTCAACTTGAGTGATGGCTTTTTCCATTTTAAATCTCAGTTGTATAAATTAACATGGTACTTTATTTTATACTTATTTAATAGGATGTATTTCTTTATTCGTTACTAGTTCACCTGTTCTTATCACAGACAGAACTTTGGTACTCTGGCTAGCATGACTGATTCCTCTTTTCCATACTGAATTATGAAGGTTTGCAGAATTTTGTACAATTCTTATGCTAACACTTATTGCAGTATAGGATATCTACCTGTAACATTAATTTTAAAAACAGGGTTCTATATCAAATTATTCTGATTACTGTTATATCACAGTTTTCAGTCACGGGTTTTAATAGGCTACATCCTACAGTTCATAGTCAAACTCTCTTTGGAGAATAGACAGAAGATTAAAGTGAATAAAGTATTGTCTATTCATCTTAGATTAAGTTTTATGTTTGTTAACTGTACAGCACTTACAAGATACAATGCCATTTTTTCATAGTAACCAATTTACAGTTTGTTGTGGTTTTAAGTAACCAGAGTTTTTTATTAGCTGGGGGGGGCTAGGAGAGAGGCTTCTTTAAGAAGCTGCTAGAGTTTTTCTCTGCTCTAAGCTAGCCAAGGTCAGGCAACAACGCCTCTGTGATAACATATTTAAGAAGGAGTAGAGAAAGAAAGTCTGCGCAGAACATCATGGCCGCTTAAGAGACAGGAGGGTGCGGAGCTTGATTAGCACCAAGGTCAGAGAGAGGAGAAAGAGAAGATGCCTTAAACACTGGAATAGGGCCCCAGCAATCTGTGAGGAACCATAGGGGCGAAGATTCTTCAGCCTGTGAACCCGTGGAAAGACTGGGAGATTTTTCCACGCTGGAACAGAGACATGCCGGAAAAGAGAGGCTGTGATCCTGTGTTTGGAGCAGAGGGGCCTGGTGGAACCCCGTGGGCCGTGAGAAGAAGAGATGCTGGAGGCAGAGCAGCATTTCTTGGGACAATTGATGGCCGTGAGAAGCACATGAAGCACTGAAAGCAGCTGAGCAGCCGGCACCTGAAATGACTGCACCTATGGTAAAGTGATTTACATGACGACAGTACCAGGAAAACTGTTGTTAGTAATGAATCCACTAAGAAGCAGTTTGCAACAGACTGTTTCCGTGGAGAAGACCCCATGAGGAAAGCTGGGGTGGGACTCTCTCACTCTTCTGAACAGCAGCAAAGAAAATCTCTGATTGTAAACCCCCCCCCACACACACCTGCCTTCCCGAGCTGTTGGGGGAAGGTGAAGGATCTTAAAAGGGAGGGGTGGGGGGGGAGAAAGGTGTCTGTAACAACTATCGAACTGCTCACCCTTAAACTCTTAAGCTCTGATTTTAGTAGTAGTTGTAGTTGTAGTAGTAAACTCTTAACATTCTAAGTTAGAGCCTGTTTTGCTTGTGTGAAGTAGTTAATAAACAGTTGCTTGTAATCCTTATCACAAAAGTCGGAGGTTTTTTTTTTTCCCTTCTCTGAGAATTTTAGATCTATGTGTGGGCTCTTGGCTTTTAGCCAGAGTCAAACCATGACACAGTTAAAAAAAGAAATTCAGTCAGCTAAAATTCATAGCCTTTGTACTAGTATACTTGTAGGGTGAATTCACTTAGCTAAATATTTTATGCTTGATTTGTTACATAGAGGAAGATACTTGTTATATATTGAGAAAATCAAATTTGTGGAAGAAGGAACTACTGTACAGTAACAGCCACACAGTAAGCTGACTCAAATCATGCTGTAATGAAATAACGTCATTGCCTGAGATTCCTATTTCTCTATCACAGGTGTCTAATCAAAGATTTTGAAAAGCGTCCTACAGTTACCCATCTTTTGGAACATCCATTTATTAAACAAGTACATGGTAAAGATATGTCTCTGAAAAAACAGCTGGCTGAGCTCATCCAAGAACAACAGCAGCTAGGCTCCATAGCCAAAACAAGGTACTGTACTGTACAAGGAGCTGTATGTAGCAACCCATATGCTACAGCCCTCCTTCCCCACACTAATTCTGGAAGCACAAATTGAACCTTCGAATGCACAGACATTTGCTGTTTCAAATAATCATATTAATGCATTGACTAGAAGTATTATTAGCAATAAGTGCTGCTTGCCATGTGAATGCAAGAGCGTCCCGTTGAGTTTTTAAAGCTGGTTTGATCAGCCATAATGCAACCTTCTCCTTTGCTTTCTTTCTCCCGTTGAACTCTTTTCTATATGTGTTCTCTTTTGGCTCAGTCATAGAGATTCTAATAATTCCTGAATGTTCTGGTTTGTGCAAGGACATATTGGCATGAAAAATTATATCATACTTTTGTAACAGATCTTTAAAAATACAACTATATTCAAGTCACTACTAGAAAAGGTTAAGAACAGAACACTTTAAAGATTGCTGTTTGATTAGATACTATTAGTAAGAAGGTTGTTCTGCACTTAAAGTAATTGCTTTGTCTGTAGTTTAATAATAACTGCTATTTTTCATTCAGCCTAGCTGTTAATTTTAAAATGTGCTTAAAAAGCAATGCATGTTTATTAGCAGCAGTAGGATCTTTTGCTTTTGAGGCTGATTGTAAATATGTCTTAGTTCAGTTGTTCTCCAGAGGGTGGCAGAATTTCACTGTTTCAAAAGATTTAAATGCAAATGAACACACTGTCCCCAGCTCAGCAATCATTCTGTAATATGAAATTTGTCTAGGGTTAGATAAGCTCTGGTCCATTATTATAAACAAACACCTACTAATATTGATGAAGAAAATTAAATGTCATGATTCATGAGTCATAAACATGTATATACTTGCATGCCATAAGACTCTGTAGTTTAAATGCTAGAAGCCCTAACGAAAAAGTTAAAGGGATAGCTGTAAGTACAGTTCAATGTGAAATTGACTTCAGTGGATGGGGGTTTTGGTGGTTTGGTTGTTTGTGTGTGTTTGGTGTTCTTTGGTGTTCTTTGTTTGTTTTTCTGGGAAAACATATCAGGAACTGCTCACTGTGGATGAGGGAGCTATGCCAGTGTTACAATAGAAGTTTCCACTTTATCTAGCCTCCTAAGCATACCTCCCCCATGCAGCAGCTCACAGATCACAGTGCCTACATTTGTGGCATGGCTGGCCCAAAAGGTATGAGAATTTTTCCAGCTGTTGACCAAATTTCAGACACAGAGTGAAATGATCCTTGTGCTAAGAGGAGCTCTTAAATGGATTTGTCGTGGTATTCCAGTACATTCTTCTGCGATTGAGCTCTGTGATGTGGAGTGACAAAGAATCAAGACCAAGATGGCATTTCTTTCCTCAAGCCTTTCCGTGTATTAACTGGGAGTGCTGTGACAGACAAGCTTCTGCACCTTATGCCTGATTGGAAGGATTTTGCTTCCCAGCACCCTCAGTATGAACCAGTGTTCACCCAAGGGAGTTTAACTCCTTGCCTATCCTGCCACCACCTTACCCAACTTAAATATTTTGTTTGCAAACAAAAATATTTCTGATTGTTTTAGCGTTATCTTTCCTTGTTCTGTGAAGCAGCAGCCCACTGTGATCAGGTCTGAAAGCATGCTTGATGAGGACAAAAATTAAGTTCTCATTTACCTTGAAATCGACAACAAATTGTTCAGAATGATTTTCTAAAGATTTGAAACTTCATCAAATTTGTACAAACTTTAATGGGATAGCAAAAGCATATCCCTGCAAAATATCAAGTCTGTGGGCCAGACAGTTAATACTGGACTGCAAATGTAAGATTATTACAGAAGAACCAACCACCAAGAGCATCTAATTATGATTTTCCCCAGAGGCTAGACATAGCCTCATAATAGTAAAAAGCCTGGCTCTGTAATAGGGATATTGTACCCCCTAGGAAAATTGTTACCAATTAAAAGCCTTTAAAACCTCTGTAATGCATTTATAACATAATTTTTAATACAGAATCTGACATGCAGAAGGACATATGACCAGATGGTACTGTAAAAAATTTACTGGCATTCATTTGTAGTGATCTGTAGAAGTCATCTGAATGTATAGTCACCATATCAAAATAAATAGGCCAGTTCAAACCCATGTGAAGTAAAACCTTTCTGTCGAACCACTGAATATATGTGCATGCTTTTTCTGTTTATTGATCTGGCCATGACAGGTACAATGAAATGTACATTAATTTCCTGGTGTTCAGAAATAAAGAAAAATAGACACCTGTTTTTAGGAGTACAGCAACATTACAGATCAATCATTTAAAAGATAAGTAAGAAAAAAATGTTCTCCAAGCACAGGCTGAAAAGTTTTAGAAACTGGAAAATCATCAGGATGCTTGTGTTAACAGCAATTCTTCTTTGAGGGAATCCAGGGAGTTACTGGTGATGACAACTGATCAGGAAGTATCTGTGTTTTGTCTCAAATGAAAGGCTTCCAGGATCAGCGTTTTGACTTTACATCTATGTGTCTGTACTGACTCAGAATCTGTGGGGGTTTTAATAGGATTCTCTTTCCAGTTTCGCCTATTTTGGTACATCATTTAAGGTCATTGTGCCTAAGAGCAAGCCTGCAGACTAGAAAGTCAGTACTAATGTTTTAGAGCATATGATGGAGAGACATGGAGAGCTGATCTAGCAGTCCATTGCTAGTGAAAAGGAGAGAACTGATTTCTTTCTCTGATTTTCCCACAGCTCCCAGGAACAAGCTCACAACGCTGTTTTTATTGAAGCTCCAGTGATTGTCAAAAACCTCCTGAGCTAGAACTTCTACAGTAAGAGAAAAAAAGAACTAAGCCAGCAGACACACAGAGATAATTTTCTACCATATTAGTGGTTGCAGAGTGGTGCCTCAGGTGATATAGCTGCAGGGAATGCAGGAATGCTTCACATGACCAGGAATAAGGGGGAGAGTGGTAGAAAGAAATAAGCTGTCCCCTCTTGGCAGGATCATCTGTGTTGACCTCTGGAGTCACAGACTGAAACATCTCCTTATTTTAGTTTCGTGCATTCTTTCTTTTGTAGACTTCATTATGTGCAGTATAGCTAGGCTTAACTTCAGCACATTTCTTCAGGCATCTGAACTGAAGGGGCACTTTATTGGCCTTGAGCTCAGAGGAGTCTACTAACACACACATTTGATGCTATCATCAGTTTGTTGCTGACAAACATATTGTTGTCACTTTTCCATGAGGCAGCTTATTAGAGAGTTTCATATTCTATGATTTCCTTTGCATTGAAAATTAATAATAAAAAGAAAACTATGCTAGTAAAAGACTACTTTTAAAATTTAAAATGGCATTAACAATTCTTCCTGCTTTTTTTACTGAAAAAAGATACTCTTCGAAACTTTTCCACCAGCTGTTTTCCCTAAATTCATCAGTGAGATGCAGATATCTTCTATCCTAATGGAAATAAGTATTTTCAGTTTCAGAAAAACCACCAGAATACCCTCTTTCCACACTTTTAATGAGAAAGTAGATTATTTTTTTCATCTATTGGCGTCTTTTATACTGAAATCCTTGAGTTTTGCAATTTCAGCATTAGCACTCCACTCCTTCAATGCCTGTTTCTTTACTCTCATTTGGAAAAACTTGGTGAGAAAGTCCAATGTCACATCTGTTTGAGGAGGAGCTCTGGGTATTATCTTTCTTATCCATATCTCTTTATAAGGTATCAATTAACTATGGATGTGTTTCTTAACAATACCAAGGCATAATTGTTAATTAGCAACAATACACTTTTCATTAACAGCTTTGACATGGAAACAATTATATGAAATTAATTCTAAGGTATTTATTCGCTGTTAAATAGTCCCCTAGTTCTAATTTTATGTAAGTTCTTTAATCCTTGAAAAATAGAGGTTAGTACATCAGAACATTTCTGCACGTATATTCAATCCAGCAATGCTTGAATTTTTCTTCTCCATGTATTCTAAAGTCAAATACATCATTACTTTTTAACACATGGATACTGATTTCTAGTTCATCTTGGGAGTCACAGCACTCTTATTCCCATCAATATATAGCTGCCTCTAGGCAGGAAGCATTTCTTAAAATTAGAGGATGCTGTCATAGGCTCTCACTCATC
>WEIV01010836.1:261675-293862 GCA_013390005.1 Calyptomena viridis | reverse complement strand
GTGATTAAAGATGCCTAAATTTAGCTTCTGCCAAGTAAGTTTCTTTGATTACTTTTGGAAGATATTGAAGAGTAATATCCGTAATTACTAGCCTGAATGCATATATAACTTAGGAATCATTTGGTTTTCCTCTGTTAGCTACTTAAACGCTTAATCCTTGAGGTGGTAGAAAAACAACAAACTACAACCATTACTGATTACTAATTTTAAAATTATAGCCTTTAAACTACTCAAAATTTATTACAGTAATTTTTGTGCAATAGAAGTAAACCTGGCTTTCAGGTACAATTGTTGATTTAAATCCAATATTTAAGTACAGTGTGTCATGTAACAAGGGGAGAACTAATTAATTAATTATGTTAATTTTATTCAGTATTGCACCGAGGCCCATCATGTTCAATCACTGAGGAAGACTGATGGCAAGTAGGAGAAAAGATTTTGCTACTGAAGGAAAAAAAATTTACCTCTTTTTAAGTGAAAAACAGAATTTTTAAGCATGTGTTTTGAACCTTAAACAGTGAAAAGTGGTGTAAGATTCCTTTTGCTACTCTTGGCCTGAATGCTCACACTCCACAGCTCTTGTTCCACCTGGGATTAAAGTCTCAAGACCTGCATTCTTGGACCACTTTCCGGTTAGGGTACACTCCCATGGGCTCTTCATATTTACAGGAAAGCAAGAATAGGGAATATCCCTCAACTCTGATTATCAGCTTAGGTATTACATAAATAAGGCCTATTCTTTGCAATCCAGTTCCTACTTCACTCCTGACTGTCAGGACTTCTCAAGCATTTTTCAGCTTTTCTATCCTGTAGGTCTCAAGTTTCACTGTTGTCTGTTTTTCCCTGATTGCTTCTTTTTAAAACAGTTGCTCAGGCATAAGTAAGGAGTTTTTATCTTTAGTAGCTTTTCCTAGGGTGCTTCATATAAAGTTGACAAAACTTTTTGAAGCAATTCCATCCACTGTTAGTTATCCTTAAATTAAGGTCAAATGTGCAGGTAACTCATGCCACTGGGGTCCATTACATCTCCTAAATGCGCTTCTAAAACATTGCTTAATGACTGGTACCAAAATCAACAACTCAGACCACTGAGGTATTATAATGAATGAGTGACTTGACTTTGCAATTAAAGCTTCTACTCATTCATGATCATTTTATCACCAGTGAGAAGTTTTACACCAGAATAAGATCTTCAAAACTACCATTGATATTTCTATTGAGTTAAAAAGCAACAATTAGCCAAAATGAGCTAGTTTTGTTCAAATAAGTCATGTTTGTCTAATAAAAAATTTATCTATAGTGTTCTACTTAAAAAATACTGTAATGGAGTGTCATTTAAATTAACCTATGTTGTATCTACTATTTTGCATTGTCCACAGTTATTCACCCCAACTATGAAGAAATTCAGTCTAAATTTGTCACCATTAACAATTCTTCAGGTACATATGTACAGACTATTTAATACCTTTTGTTATTATTACTGTAGGTATTATTCCAGCATGGGCAAATACAAAGTTTTTACTATACAGAACATAATTTCTTCAAGTCTTCTGAAAACTTATGTGCCCCCTGGTTCTCAGAGACCCTGTTAATGGTTTAGAACAATTTTATGTAGTTTGTTATGTGCTCTAGGACAAGTGTCATCAGGCTTTGTAAATTTGACTTCATCAAAATAATCTTCAATCCTCTATTCAGAAATACTTGCCCTTTTTTTGTTTTAATAATTAATTACAATTAAACTTTTTGTGAAGATAAATAAAACAAGGAATCAAGAAAGAAATACTTTTCTTTATGCTTCACTTTTTAAAAGACATAATCAGATGTCAATACAGGACATCATACAATATTTTTAGTGAGTCTGTCTTCTTCCAAAATTGAAAAAAATCAAAAGGCACATCAAGTCTAAGGAAGGTTTCATGTGTGTGCTTTTAAAGACAAACAGTATTTTGGCAACATTAAGTCCCATAGCTTGCCCAGAAACTCAGGTAAAACTCATCCATCTAAATTAAACGTAATTATTTCCTCACACCAAAACCCAGAATGATATTCTGGGTTTCCCATCTTAACACAGAACTACACTAATTACACTACAATGTGTCTTAATTTATGTCTTTTGGCCATTTAAGATAATATTTGCCTCCCACATTCATCATAAATATCTAAAATTCATTCAGCTAAGCCTTATGCTTAAGACTGGAAATAATGCTAAGTCTGAGTTCAAATTTCTAAATGATTTTAGTATGATTAAAGCTTAAATGTGCATACTCTCTCATTCCTTGCTCATTATTATTTATTGTAGCTTTCAGATGAAACATCGCATGACTTGAACTGAACTGAAAGTAAGTAGCCATATTTATGTCTCTGCTGTTGAGTGTAACAACTGAGCAGCCTCGGAGAGACCCTACAAAGGAACCTGAAGCCACATAAGCATTGGGACTTGAAGAGTTAAGTTTCAGATTAGCCTGCATATCACACACCTACTTTAAAATTGAATGTTGCAAGTAGTTTACGGAATGGAAGCTTATCAAATTGTCTTGTCATTAAATTCTCCCAATCCCTGGGGAAAAGTGCCACTGACAAAACCACAACCAAAAAAATGAGCAGGAAAAATGTTTGGTATTTAAAACATATACAGATATAACAACATTTTAAATGGCTCCTAACTGTATATATTACTCCTAACTGTATATATATATATATATATGATGAGTGAAAATTCTCTGGCTTTTAAAAATATTATACTGCATACTGGCTTTCAAATAATGTACATTATACAGAAAAACAATTTACTATTTATTTACTAATACGGACAAGAATCAACTTACATTTAATAAAAAAAGAAAATACTTGACCTATATTTAATAAAAATCAATTATTCCATACAGAGTCACAGTAATAAGTTTAAAACAAAAACTTCATTTTCTTCCATAAAACTTGCATTATTTAGGAAAATACGACTCCTCTTTCATTATTTACTTCTTCCATTTTTAAGTGAGCTCGTTTGAGCTGTCAGACTTGAGTTTCTACTTGATTACACAACAGATGCACAAAGATGAATATCTTATATTTGGGAAAACGTCCATCACTGATAAATCACAAATACTATGAAAATCACTAGAAACACAAATTGAGACTTACAGATATTCCTAATAAAAAAGATAAAGTATAAACATTGGATAACTTTTGTTTGAATACCAATACTCTTATTTTAAACTACTTGTTCAGCATGACAACAAAAGCATGGCATGCCAGAACATTGATCATAATTTCATCCCTCAAATTTAGAAGTTAGAGTTAACCCTAAAATTAACTGGCATACCCAAGTTTAAATATAGTAAATAAGGCTGTAACCCCATTGTAAGAAGGCCAACAAATTTGTCAGGCATTACTTGTCTTTAGTGAAGCCAATCACCAATCAACTCCTTATTTTCAATGTGCCTTAGTATTGTTTCCAGGAAGTGTTGCTCCATGATTTTGCCAGGCACTGATGTGGCACTGACTGGCCTGTAGTTCCTTGAGCCTTCCTTATTTCCCTTTTTAAAAATAGGGGTTATGTTTCCCCTTTTCCAGTCAGTGGGTATTTCACAGGACTGTGATGACTTCTCAAATATGGCGGATAGTGGCTTTCCCATTTCCTTGGCCAGTTTCATTGGGATCTATGAATGTATCTTGTCAGGTTTCGTGGACTTGTGCATGGGAACCTTCAGGTTCTTTAAATGGTCTTACACCTGGATTTCTCCTACAGCAGGCAGTTCTTCATTCTCCCAATCCCTGCTTTCAAGTGCTACAACTTGGGTCGTGTGGCTGAAGCACTTGATAGTGAAGACTGAGGCAAAGAAACTTGTCCAGTACATCAGCATTCTCCACATGCTGAGTAACCAGGTCTCCTTTATCCTTCCCAAGAGGCCCCACATTTTCCCTAGTCTTTCTTTTGTTGCAGATGCACCTAAAAAGCATTTTTTGTTACCCTTGATGTTCTTGGTCAGATTTACTTCCACTTTAGCTTTCCTAACCAGATTACTGACTCTTTAGATGATGTCTCTATATTCCTGCCAGGCTGCCTTTCCCTGCTTCTGTCCTCTGTAAACTACCTGTTTGTGTTTAAGTTCATTCAGGAGCAACTTGTTCATCCATGCAAACCTCCTGGCATTCTTTTGTGATTTCCTCTTGGTGCATTGTTCTGCATAGTGGAGGAGACAATCCTGGAATATTGTCCAGCTGTCTTGGGCCTCTCTCCCCTCTAGGGCTCTAGCCCACAGTAACCACTGAAGAGGCCAAAATCTGCTGTCCTAAAGTCCAGAGTGGTGAGCTGGCTGTGCACCCTCCTCATTGCCCTAAGGATCTTCAACTCCACCATGTCATGGTCACTGCAGCCAAGATTGCCCTTGAGCCTCACACTCCCCACCAGCCCTTCCCTGGTGGTGAGGACAAAGTCCAGCACAGCAACTGTCCTTGTTGCCTCCTGTATCACTTAGAGAAGGAAGTTGTCATTTAAAGTTGCACATTTATAACACACCTGCATCCACTGTTTTTTAACCTGTGCTATAATGATGCACTCCAGGTGTTAAAATACAGATATAGTAAACCCAAAATAGCAGATCACATTTCAGCAACTTATTACACACAGATATAGGCACAGTCACTATTCAACATTTGCACTGGATTTCCTTTTGTTGAGCCCTTTAAGTTAATATTTTATAAAGTTCATTGATGCATTGCTACAGAATTTTCTAGGGAAAACAAATTACTAAAAGATACAATTATAATTACAAATATTCAGTTCCATGTAATGCTTAACAAACAGAGCTCAAAATATCAAGATAATCAGAAAACGATTACCCCAATGCAAGTTAGAAACATTTTCCAGAGAAATTCTTGAGATTCAATATTTTAGTTTACAATTTAATTGAAATACCTTAGGCTAAACCAACCTGAAAATGCTTACATATAAAAAATACTCTCAAAATTATTATTAAAAGCTAAGATCAGTTCCATATAAAAAAGTCATGGTTGAAAAAGAAGCTTACATTGCAACTCTTGCACATTTCTTATTCCATCTTCACCACTGCACAAGTCAAAAATTCCTAACTCAAATATTTTTCTCCCACAGAGATTTTATGCTCTTAACTGCAATTTTGGTAGAAATTTTTACTTGTAAAATAAAAATAGTTTGCACAAGAGAACTATGATGAGGAGCTAATTTAGAAGAGCACCATAACATTGGTTTCTTACACAGATTTTAAACAGCAGTGGAAAGTTTTCAAAATACAAACATTAGGGGAAAAGAAGGCTCAACATTACTTCAGTTGTATATAGTAAGCAGTTTCCTATCTCTTATGATTTCCCTGTGTTTTTAATGTATGGGAAAACAAATGGGTGTTCTTTTGGATCCTATGCACTCATATATTTTACTCAGAAATAAAGCAGCATTTTCTTCTTTTGGTGTATTTATGAAATATTTTTCCTTTTGGAATGGCAGTTCATTTTGTAATTAAGTTGCATGAGTATATCTAATGTGGTATGAAACCCTTTGATTTTCCAGCTCTATGTAGTAACTTACCAGTAGTATGAGCACAGTAATTCACATTAGTTCTATAGGGTTTTTCATGAGCACGTTGAGGTAGCCTATTCACATCATCAGAATCTAGAGCTTCTGCAGTGTCATCTCTTCCACCATCTGATAAATCTAATGGCATGCTTCCAGGATGTTTAGATGGTTTGAATTTTTTGTTTACTGGGAAATCATTCACTGAAATGGACTTTTTCCTACTTTTCTTGGTAGTATTTTGTGGCTTGCAGAAACTCACATCACAGAAGTCCATGCTTGTAAAAGAGTCCTTACAACAAACTTCAGGAGGATTCTGTGATTCCTTTGGTACTCTAATCTGTACTTCATTTTCACTTAAATTAGATGATGAAAAGAAGTCTTCATAAGAAGCTTCTTCAGCACAATAAGACTTGCTATATGTAGTAACTGCTTGCAAGAATCCTTTAGATTCTGATGCAACCAGTTCTGAGGTAGCCAGCTTCAAATTAGGTTGTAGTTTCTTTCTCTTCTTGTCTTCAAGAATACAATCATTTTTGTCAACAGGGAGGCTTTTATTCAGTGAACATGTATTTAAGTCTTCACTATTCATAGGTGAATTAGAAAGACTGTCAATCAAAGAAGGAACAGTATTTAACTGCATTAATTTTTCAGAAGGAATAATATGACCGAAGCCCTTGAGAAGAGGACTTTCATTTGCAATTGAAGTAGTCTTGCTCTTTTCATTCTTCTGATTTTTCTTTGGAAACTTTAATTTTTTCTTTTCTAAAGGCAATTTGTCATCCAAAGTGTGCTGTATAATCCATTTCTTTGATAAACTTTGTCTAGTATGTCGCTTTGGTGTTAAGCTCTTCCGCTCATTGCCACATAACGGAGAATTCACTGATGCACTCGTGGATACAGGATTATCAGTCCAAGTATCACAGGCATGTTCTCCCACCTCTTTTTTCCGTCTCTTTAATTTCTCAGTTTCCCCAAGATAATCATAACTTGAGTTCAAGCAGTCTTCCATTTGTTCTCCTGCAAAACACAAAAAGTGGCAATATAAATGTATTGAACAAAAAAGAAAGAGTATCAATTTCTTAGTAAAATATATATGGAATTACTGAATGAAAATAAGGATTTAGCCACTTCTCTGGATATTATATGGCAAGTCATCAAAAACTGAACAGAAAATGGATTGAAAACAAAGCACATTCTATGTTGACAGGAGCCTACAACAGCTTTAGCTATCGTATCTCCTTATCTGGCCATTAAGTACCCATAAGTCCTGTTCAACTGTCTTGAAACAAAGCAGCAGAGGAACTTCCTTTCACTCTTGCATTTATGGAGAAAATCAGCAAGATTCCATGCTGATAAAACTTGCTATATTAATACTCAATAACCATTTTTGCTACCACGTTACCAACACCTTGTGGTTTTTGCAGTTAAGATGAAATTAAATACAACATCATAGTACCATATCACGTACATCAACAAAATGTATTAAAAATAATTAGAATGTGGAAAAGTGGATAACTTCTTATAGCTATTATTACAAAATTATTTTGTGCAAGATGGTACACAGAATATATTCATAACTCTTCGTAATAAATTCCTCTGAAACAAGGTAGTATCTCTGATTTCTCAGAATTCATTTTTAAAATCCTGTTGTTCTACAATCTGATGACTGCAATAGATGCTTTGCTTGAATACATGTTGAGTGTGAAGCTTCAGCAATATTGCAAGCAAGTGCTTCTGTGGATTTTAGGGGAAGTCTTGATGTTATTTACTTACAAACTATAACTAATATTTTAAAACATATGAT
Source organism: Calyptomena viridis (assembly GCA_013390005.1). Classification (NCBI taxonomy): domain Eukaryota; kingdom Metazoa; phylum Chordata; class Aves; order Passeriformes; family Eurylaimidae; genus Calyptomena; species Calyptomena viridis. The sequence continues at coordinate 286,510 of WEIV01010836.1, read as the reverse complement.
GCAGTTAAGTATATTAAGGAAAATAAAATATATGGAGATGAAAGAAGTTTCACATGATATAATCACACTCTCACACTGACAGTTGAAGAGGTTTTCAGTCCTCAAAATTAAACTGGCCTATTGAACTTTTTAACCACTGTTACCCAACATACTCTCAAACATCTCTTAAGCACAAAAAGGCCACTGTCACAAAGCATTGGAGATGGAAACTACACTGACTGCTGTCATGGGTTGTGGTGGTCTGTTCTTTGTGCAAAATGACTTAGTGTAGTTGTAATGCTGGAGGGACTTACTCAAGGTAAAGCTCTCAAACTGCAATGTTCTACCTCATCAACACAACTAATTTACAAAAATAAAAAAAGTTTGCAGGCACACTTATGCTACTTTCAGTATTGTGCAATGTTAGCGAGAAGCGATAGCTTAGAGACAGACCAAGCAGTCTCAGGCTACAAAACACCACCCCTGTTCTCATGTAAGCCAACATGACAGAACTCTTGTATGATGTCAACAAAACACAGCACCTGAGAACAACATAAGGTATAGCTTACTGTTGGGGGAGACCAAGTAGCCCTCGTTATGAATTCTAAAGACTTGCTTTTCTACTGAGATCAAACACCAGCATCTGACTGAGATTTTTGCTCATGTGACTGACAGAAGACACGAGGTCTGAAGCACATGATCACGCAGGCAGTGAGTAATACTGTAAGATGCCCACTGATGCAGCTCAACAGACTTCACAATAATCTCCTCTCTTACATCCTGCTAAAATGCTAATATGCCAAAATACAGGAACAAACCCCTAACTTACCTTGCTCACCTTGCTAAAACATAATTTGAATTCATCTGCAACCACAAAATATTTACAAAGCCAATTTATTTTTACCCTTTTTTATATCTTCAAACCTGACTATGTAGGCTGGAACACACATTAGGCTTCCTTTCAAATTCAAGTTTTCCAATTGAAAATTTGGAAGACATTTCAGTTCTTTGAAGTTTCTCCCTCATTCAGATCTCTTTTTAGCTTCCCACATCAAACTGTTTTGTGTGTACTCCTTGTTCTATACATGATCACTCTTAAGAACAGAGAAGACTGATACCATGCCAGGACAAGAGGTGATTAATGGGGAATGGTATGAGTAAAGAGCAGGAAATGAGGCAAGTAAGGCCTCTAGAGCATTTACCCAGTGCAATTCCTCATACTCCATTTTCCTTGAATTCTTACTCTTACATACTTTAGTTAAGAAAAACTAAGATAATTCAGCTTTAAACATAAAAGATAAAGAAAATATATATAGTTCCCATTTCAGTATACTGTACTTACCAAAATAAGATATAAAAGCCATGTATTATTTTTAATTTCTGTAATATAAAGTTGTGTTATTTACCTGGTAACAACGCATCTTCTGAATTAGTTAAGACACGAGTAGAAAGTGGGCAGTCTCCTGGTGAACTACTTAGTATTTGAGTCATTTGTGAGCCTAGGAATTTGTAAATAATAAGCTAATTAGCCCTGTTTGCAAACATGGATTTCCATACCATCTATTCATATTTAGAAACAGCTCAATTGTATGAGACAACTCATTGCCTTGCCAACTAATAATTATTGGCTGCTCAACAGTCTCAAATTTATATACCAACAAAAAAGCTATTAGATATTTGTAGGCATTTTTTCTAGGTAATTCAGCAGCACATTTTTCTGAAACTAAAGAATTATGGCAAACCATTTAGAAATTATTACAGACATTCTAGGGCCTGTTGATGCATTTTACTAAAGAATTTGTCAAATATTGCAATTAGCAGCAAAGTCTGGGTATAGTAGAAATGCTTTTCAAAATGTCTAAAGGTTTACCTAAAACTCAAAGAGAAAATAAATACAAGCCACGCCTGAGGATTAATTTTTCATCCATGTAGCACTCTGTTTACTTATATCTTTACTTTTCTCTCACAATTATTTTTTAAATTGGAAAATGACAGTTTACTTGACATAGACATCTTAAAACTTCAAACACTACAGATTCCCCCCACCAAAAGATGTTCCACATTCAACAGTTTTTATAATAAGTGTCAAAAACTAATGACTTAGGCCTTAAAATTTTCTCAGATTATGCAAAATCAAGAAACATATTTGAAAACTACAATCTAGATTTAGTTTACTCAGATCTGCATTTTGAAATCAACTAAATTTATTCAATTGGGTTATTTCAATTTATTTAATTTTTAAATCCTGTTGTTCAGACCTACTCAAAACCTGGGAAGAAGGGAAGACATGCAATCAAGAGATGAAAAAAGTCTGAAGGTGAGAGCACAATGAGTGCGCAAAAACGTCAGCAATAAAAACAGTAGCCATTTGTGCATGTTCATAGAAAAGTAAAATTTAACTTTTTACCAGTTGGGGAAAAATTTTTTTTCTTGATATCCTTTATTCTTCTTTCCATTGCATTGCATTGATCTTTTATCTTATTAACAGGGCTATATATAAGTGAACCATTGTCTTCAAATAGTAAAACTGGTACATCCGCTTCTGCAGAAAGAAATTGCATTTATATATTAATATTTAATGCTGTAACAGCTTCAGATGAAGATTCATTTTTTAAAAAAAAACTTGACAAAAATAGTTGTCTTATATCTAACATCATTACAGATGCCTTAACACCACAGACTTGCAAAGAACTATATAAGAACTAAGTAAGTCAACTTTATTTCTCATGGAGAGATGCATGGGACTAGGAAAAAAGCATCAAACAAACAAAAATCAAAACCCCATCAAGTGCTAAAGAAATAACTTCAGATATTTGAATCTTAGTTGAAAATAGTTCTTACCAGCATTAATTGCTGTTTTTTGTAGAGCTAAATCTTTAGCCATCTGGTCCAGTCTTCTCTGCAGCTTTCTATCATTTTCTGGAGTTTTTTCAACAAAATCTTTTGGCTGCATACATTTGTGCTACGAGACACAAAAAACTATTTATTATATAGTACAAAACTGACAGAAGTAACTACATTTTCTATTTGCCTACCACTTTGTCACAGTATTTATTATTGGTGTTTATGCTGCTTCTCCTAAGAGTCACAGATAATTGTAGAAGTTAACACTTTAAAGTGAACTTTAATATGAAATAAGAAAGAACCGAACAGATCTTTTCTTTATTACTTGCACCAAAATCTTTAAAGATGTTTGTTTTAAATACCAGTATTTTGGTTTGTTGCAACTCAGTGAAACATCTTCACTTTTGTATTCACCAATACAAAAACTCTACTTTCAGTATATTTTCTTCAGATGTCACATGAGCACAGCAATAGCTTATCTTTAAGATCCTACTCAGATGGATAAGTACACTTGACAGAATGTTCTGAAAATTAACAATTCAAATGCCCGAGGTCAGAAAATCAAGTTCAAACTTTAAAGTTTCCTGTTCTGAAGCTATTAAAATAAATAAGTAAGTAAATAAAGTCACATACTTTTTTCATCAGTAGTGAAAATCCCTCATTAGTGTCTACTGCAGGAAATAAGGATTCATCAACACATACTCCAGTTTCTCGACACCTGTACAATAAATTAGAGGAGGTTTGGTGGATTTTTTCACTTTGTTTTGTTTGTTTTTAAGAATAAGAATCTTTACTGCAACAAGAGTTGTTTGAGCCCTATAATAATGAAACACAAATCCTTCCCAAGTGTGTAACTTTAATGTAACTACTGTAATGCTAAAAACCCCACCCAAGTGTATACATTACACACCAGATATGCGATACAATTTTTTGTGCTAAAGATGACCTCTAAATTACTGTTCTGAAACTGAAATATTCCCACTCATGCTGTTTTGCACACATTCCAAATCCTTCCAGCAGGCTCTGGCGTGGCTCCAGTGACACCTAGTGATCGAACAGCTGCAAAGTCCATGCCTGTACAACTGCGATCTAATCCTCAGTTAATAAGTTTTGAATGAAGAAAAAGCCAAACCACTGCGTGTATTTGTCAAACTAACAGAATTTAAAGCTCTCTGGAGCATCAAAAAGTGATATTCAACATGCTGGACTTTAGTGACTCTTAATAAATTCTGGATAATAATCAGCATAGAGGTAGACTACAAGAAAAGTCACATTAATTCAGAGATTTCATTGATTCAGAGAAGTTAAACAGAAGAAAATTTGATCATTAAATATATTATAAAAATGTTTACTTTGCATATGAATCTGAATGTAAATGATTTATCATTTATTTGTGAGATGAGTTAAGAATACATAAGTAGAGTCTCACAGTCATGGGTTTGATTTGGAAGTATGAAGTGTTCCTAATTTGAATGTAGACTGTAGTAATTCTATCTTTCATAGGGTTCTTTTTGTTGTTGGGTCTTGATTTTTTTGTAACATCGCTCACTGAGGTATTTTTGTTGTACAAGATGTAAAAAGGTTTTTCTCAGTGATCCCAAAGCTGTCACTCATTTTGCACTAAAATTAAAATTTATTTGCATGATAGCAAGTCCATGATTTTGTTCACTATTTTTGATGTTAGACATACCTACCATTCTTAGAAAGAAAACAAATAAAAAGGAAATGCATAATTTTTTAAAAATTAAAAATACCTTTACTCTGAAGTTACGAATTTCATTTGTCATCTGATTTTAAAGATTTGTCTTCTCAATCAAATTAGTTCCTAAGCTGTAGAACTATGTTCAGTTTAGACTCAAACAGATGCTTATACTATAGAGCAGAAGCTTCCAGTAAAAGTTTGAGACAGATCATTGGAGAGAGCACTAGAAATCCAGGAAGAGTTCAACAAGGCGATGGTCACTAAATATGGCACAAACTCTTCTAATTTGTCCAGGCTTTTATGGAGAAAACTGACTACTACAGTATTTTTCAGATCATAGGGCATGTTCCTCTGAGAAGCTTAAACACTGCTCAGGGGAAGGCAACACCACAGTACAAGTGCATGGTTTGAAAGTTGGGGTCCACTAGCAGTTAATGGGAGAGCATTTCACACAAAGCAGAAGTATTGCTGGAAATGCTGGAGTAATTGTTCAGGATTTGTTTCCCTATCTAGTGTTTTTAGAGCTCAAGCATCAAAGAGTAGCATCTAGATTAAATGCCATATATTGCAGCATCCTGCTTCCAATATCAAGATTCCCAAGAGCATGTCAAAACATAACAACATAGGCAAATATTCCCAGTTTACTATGTTCCATAGATTTCTGGTTTAGACAGTGTCAGGTGCAATACTGTATTTGTGTTTTGGTAATACTAACTGTTTAACTGATTCAGAAATTTTCTAAACCCATGTAAGTCTTTGCTGATTATGATTCTGCAACAAGGAAGTTTTACAACGTAACCGTGTTTTGTTAAAAACCATAATTTACTATTTTCTCTGAATCTGCCTCTGAGCGTATTCATGTGATGCTTTCCAATTCTACTGGAAAGGAAAATATACATTCATTTCCCATTCAGTTTCTCTGTATGAACATTTGTATTCTCAAGAGTCTCCCCCCTCCACTCCTGCTTCTTTTCCAGACTGAAGCATTATTGTCTCTTCTATCACATCTTGTAAGAAAATTATTGCCCAACTTCAGTAACGCTCTGGCAACATTCCAAACGTAACCATGATAAAATGCTGTCATTGCATTACATGAAGTTTTATGTTCTATTTAATTTGATTTTTGACTACTGCTGAAGTGACAATGCTATGAAAATGTTTACTGTCAGTCCTAAAAGGTGATAATCATCTTCTTTCTGATATGCTTAAGCGGACTTATGCTTTACATAGTCTCCTTGACACTCTCAACACAACAGCTTCTATTTCAAGTAGACTCCTTTTTAAATTTAAGCACTGTCACAGAATTTCTTTGGTTTGGTGTTCCAGTATGAACACTTACTTTATACTGTGGCCGTACTTACAAAAATTACTAACATAATTTGAACAACCATCCACAAACCAATTAAGACCAAGCAATAACTAAGATATTTGGCTTGCATTGCACTCCAACAGGAGTTGCCCAACCCCCAGTCTACACATTGAAAATTGATACTTATATTTTCTGAAGTATTTCACAGCATTTCTGATCATTCAGAGAATGTTCCACTTGCTACTGAATGGAGCAGCTAGTTAATCAAGCCATCTTTATTAGCAATGCTAAAACTTCAACTCACAGGAACTCTGCATTGCAATTTGCTTACACAGTTATCAGGTTCAACTTAAGCTTCCACAGGACCACTATTTCACTGGGACATACTCTTTACATTGTCCCAGGGTTCAACAGACTGTCTTTGTCTACCAATGTCTGAGACACTGATATACTAGGCATGTAATTTAAGGTCAGGCACTCCAGTTTCCTCAACTTATTACAAAAAAAAAGTAAATTTATGCTAGTATAGACTCATTTTAGTCTTGTACTGCCTGTGCCTCGTTTGCGTAACCCTATGACTAGTAAGAATATTCATTACTATTTCTTACGTAAGCTTCTACCAGTCCTGACCTATACTTTGTTCAAGGATATCATATTCCCATAAATTCTGCCTACAGTATGCACCAATCCAAGCTGTATGTTCTTCTGTACCTTTTGGCATTTACTTTAAGCTAAAAGGCAGAAGAAAAAGATTACAGACAAGTTCAATCCTAATTCACAGCTTGGGTCCTCCTCTGCAATAAAATACATGTGTTTCAGACGATTTCCCCAGTTCCAACAGACATCTTCTAAACCACAAACCAAGATCTTGCCTTGGTCAGAATATGATATTAGGAACACTTGAAAAAATACCAGGAAGATGCTAACCTACTCTTTCCTACCAAACATCTTAAGTTTTCCCTCCAGATCCTTTCTCTTGTTTTCTCCTTTGTTGCTGGTATCCAGCAAAAGTTGAAGTTTATTGAGGATTTAACAGCTGGATTTCAAAGCTCCTTGCTGACCCCTAGTGTCACATATCCAGTTGTCTCTATGTCTCAGCTTTCTATAGTATTCATCCACCCAATACCTTCCAGCACTGCAGAGGAGATTCTTGTAGTGGAACTGCTGTTACAGAGACAGTATTTCTGTATGACATGTCCTAGACTTTCCCCTGTCACGTGGTCTCATTCTTCCTCCATTGCTGATGCTACTCAGCTGGACTTTTCTGAGATCCTTTTTAATATAGCACATCCAAATCCTCAAATAGTTTATCATTCCTGTGACTCAGATTTCAAATTCTGTATTTATACAGTTAGCCACCTGAAGAGCATATTTACATATGCATAATTTTACAACCAAGGATTCATACTAAATATCACCATTACTGTCACATTCTTGGGATCAGGTCCTGGAGAGACACATTCACATAAATAAAATTTTGCATCACTCATTTTTTGTAACCTCAGGTATTTTTCCCTTGGTGTTAAATCTGCCTGGGTTGTATGGCTGTAACTTCTACATCTAACATCCTTAAAAAAAAAGGAAAATTCACCTTCTGCAGATCTGCATAGTTGGTTTTTTTTTTGTTAATGGACTCGTATCACAAGTTTTCTGGTTCTATTAGCCTACATTTAAATGGCTGAAGAGATCAGATTTGCCCTCCCCCGTTCTGTCCACCTTTTTAAAAATACTAAACAAACCCTAAACTTTGGCATTTTAGACTGCTGTCTTTCTGCACATTTTACAATTGGTATAGGTAAGGCCCTCTTTATTTGACTTATATTCTAATCTCCATCATCACATTGATTTATCGATTGGAGTGTTTGAATATAACACACAAGTATTCACAAACTGTGTTTTTACTAAATTAGGCCTCACAAGCACTTTGCAAACTCAGAGAAGCATCTGTGGACCAGCAAATTCTCATGGACTGGCTGCACAGCTGAAATTTTTTTTTAACCTTTTTTTTTATTAATTTAACTTTTTCCATATGGTAGAAGAGAATCTTCAAGCAGTGCTGTTCTAAACTTGACAAATGTCTTAAAAGTCAGACTATATATGGATCTTTTTCTTTCTTGCTGGAATATATTCTCTTTACAGAGGTACAGAAATAGTACAATGCCCTTGATGGAATGTGCTTTTTTTATATGAAAATGGAAGAATTCTATTCAACATAAATATCTGGCCTTCACTGACTATGCATGTCATCTGAGAGGAAGGAATGGAACACTGAACGGTTAACAAATGTACTAAGAAACTACTTCAACACGTTCATTTTTTAAGAGTTAACATATTACCTTTTTATGCAAGTAACATGCTTTATAAAAGGAAAAGAGCCATAGGAAAGTTATAATTTACTCATAGATTTATCACTATTTCAAATACATTAATAAAACTGGTTCTGTACTGAAGTTTTTCAACAAAACAATACTAGAATACATTATCTCTAGAAATGGCCACAAGACGAGTACTCACTTTTGCACCCAAAGTACAGAAACTGTTTTTACACCCATCTTCTGTGCTTTTCTCCATGTAGTCAAACGTCCATCTTTGAAGACTACATGGGTCACATGCTTGTTCAAAGTTCTTGAAACCTGCAAAAGTGCACAGAGAATTCATGTGTACATCTGATAATCAGAAAATGCTAATGAAACTAGCTAATGTAGTCTATTTGTGGTGTATAAGCCATTAGCGTAAAACTTATTCTAAACATTAGGTCAGGGACTCTCTTGATCTTTCCCATCAAAACTCAAGTCTCATTCCTCAAGTCAATGAAGACTAGTGGGGCTAGAGTAGCTCTTTGTTTTCAAGCTTTTTTCTCTAGGTTACCATTTTCAGCTCCCTACTCTAACTGTATCACTGTTCTTGCAACCTTTTTACCTATGTAGTGCAACATAATTTCTTACGCAACAGCCAGTATAGAAAGTAGATCCACTATCCAAAGAAATAACAAATCATTTATTCAGCAAAGAACTCAGGCTTAATGAGTACAGCCAATCTCAATCTTTAAACCAATTCTCATCAACAAAGACCTCTCTTAGTTTTGAGAGAAGGCTGAAGGTGCTACAAGCAAAAAAAAAAAAAAAAAAAGATGCTTTAAAAAGTGAGGAAAACAGAAAATTAAAGTCAGTACAGCTACATACCACATCCGATCAAATTTTCAATTATCAGCCTCTATTGACCACTAAGCAATCATATTTTCAGTTCTAGACACTCCATTCTTCACAAAAAAAAATACCCTTTGTGGAGACTAAACATCCTACACATCTGCTTGATCAGTTGTGATTGAGTTCTATTGATCTCACCACTTTTTAAAGCAGCACCTTCCCAGCACAGCCAAATGGAAAGAGCTCTGTAGATTTCTGTTGCTCTCTCAACTGCATAGTTAGACTTGACTCCCAGCATTCTGTATGTAGCTTTAAAAAACTAATCAGCTTTTCCAAATATTTCTGGTGGCAAGCCGATTTATGACTTCTTAGAAGACAAAACTCCATGACATTTAAGTATCTAAATATACAGGACAGATGAATCTCTTTTGGAATAAGTTATGACTGCAGATACAATTGCTGACTCACTTTTGCCAGAATCTGGTTGACAGCTCATGTCCTAAGGAGATGCTTGATACAGCTTTGCCTCCAAATTATAGAGGAGCATCACCTTACATCTCCCTCTCACTCCTTCCATCTCCTTCCTTATCCCAAACACCTTCTGCTCTCAGTTGAACTTGAGATGTCTGAATCAATAATCTAGTGAAAAACTAATTTAGAATTGAATTCCCTGACACATTGAGCCAAGTCTATTTACTATCATCTGCTCAGCCAATAAAAGGGAAGTTTCTGGAATGGAAGGGCATGACCACCCTTTTTCAGTCATAGGGATCTGCTAAATAGGCTCATCCACAACATCTCCCTGCACCTTCTGTAGCATTTCGCTACTTCAACCAATTTGAAGAATTTGAAGCATTATACTTTTGTCATATTTTCTATGAGAAAAATCTAACATCATTAGAATTCCATAGATCTGAGAGTATAGCATATAAAAACAAGAAATATTTGTTACTTATTTATTGAGAGTTGTGTTTTGGTTTTATAATAAAACCAGTTATCCTACTGTTCTGTTACATTCTCTCAGCTTATTTCATACAGAAAGACAAGATTTGGGGAGATCAGCAGGCTTTCCTAATTACAGTAAGATAAATCTACACATACCCACTTAAAGAGCACTGGGAGTTCATGCAAGTGTTTTTTAGAGTATGATGTGGGCTGTAAAAATCTTCATTAACTAGTGATAAGGTGCAAGAAGGGAAGATGGGAGTTTGACTTTAGTCTCTGGTTGAAATTTTACAGCTGGCAATTAAACATCTTTTGCACCTACAAGTCAACTATATTTGGTATGGAAAAAAATCACTGAGACAAACTGAGACTCTTAGATATATTTTTACTAACACTTTCTGGAACTGAACCACATTTGCATGAGAGTGAATAAAAGAGTAAAATGTCATGGTACTTGAGTTGGAAAATATTTTACTAATAACAGAGCAGCTGCCTACAGGTTAAAGAAAACAAACCAACATGAGGTACATACATGTAAACCACAGGTTTTCCACACTTATATTTGGTTTGCCCACAGTATGTGGCAAGGCCAATACTTCACAAGAAACACATGCTACCACATCAATATGCAAAGAGTGTTAGAGATGTAGAGAGGCTTTAAATGCATTTCTCATCTGTCACTAGCAAGAATTTCACAGGATGTTAGTCTGTTCTCAGGTCTGTGACTTTCTTCATTCCTGCCTTTTAAAAACTCTTACTAAAAAGAAACATTACATGACAAGCAGAACAAGCAAGGTAGTTTGTAATTAACAGCTTCCCTATTCTCTTTGTTTTAAAATAGACTCCTTACTTTTGCTCCCATATCAAGAAGCTGCTGTTCAAAGGTTTTTGAGTAATTTTCTGTTCTGTTAGATGACCAAACTTCTACAAACGCAGAAACACCTGGATCAGAAGAGAGAAAATAACAAACAACTAAAAAAGTATATCATATAAACTGATGTTCCAAGAAAATTTTGCTTTTATACATATTGTACTCAGTTGCAAATATATCTTTTAGTAAACTGAGTATGATATTTTAGCAGCAGAAAGGTTTTTTTAAAGTGTATTTGTGTCCCTTAAATCAATTGTAATGGAATTAACTTAAAAGTCTGACACTAGTTAAAGAACTTTTCACTTCATCTATTTAAAACACACAACCAAGGTAACAAGCAATGCACTATCTTCACATGACTGCTTACCCTTATTCTTATTTAATCACTGCTGATCTTCAGGTAAATCCAGAATTTGAAGACAAGTTGATGTAACACAAGTTCCAGAACAAAATGAAATAACCACAATAGAATTATTCCTTCCCCAAACTCCCAGAAAACTCTGCAGAAATATTACTTAACCGTTTCTGATTGACTTCAAATTTTGCTTTATTTGTCTTGAACCACACAAAATTAGATCTATATAATGGGGTCCAATAAAAATTTCATGTCAGTTGCCTTGCATAACTTTAGGTATTCACGTTCAAGTAGCTTCCTTTATCAAGCAGATTAATAAACTCTTCAAAGAATGAAATCGGCCTTGGTTGAGAAGGTTTTTAAACAACTAAACACAGAGGGATAAGCACTCATAACAATCCCTTCATTAATTTTACCTAGGATGAGCACTAAAGCTACCTGCAGTTCCACTGGCTGTGCCACTTTCCTATTTCGAATGATGAATCAGGGAAGTTTCAGAAACTGGAGGAATGCCAGTTTACCAAAACCAACTTTACACAAACTGCAGGCCAGCCAAATCTCAGAACTCATTAATAAAATTGAGTTTCAATATAAAGGGTTGTCCTCAGCAAATACTGCTTAATTATCTTAGTTACTACACATGTACTGCTAATTATTAAGTAATATCATCTGTCTTCTTTAAAAATGAAAACCAGAATAACACTCCAACAGTAGAAGTACTTTTATAGAGATTAATATATTTTTACAATTGCTAGAAAGATTTCTGACATACAGGAGAAAGATGGAACATAAACCACTTCCTTCTCCAAGCCACTGGGAAAAATCTTCTGATCAGTACTATGACTTCAGATATACATGAGAACTTAAGTCTACTCCAATGCACTTCTAATTGTGTTCATTCTACTACTAGACTGGGGTGGCTTTTGCCCCAATTGCTTTTTTCCTTGATTATTCTATTGTGAAAAACACTGCACATGCATTTAAAAAAACAGTATCTTCCTCTTACAAGAAATATTTTAGAACCTTCATAGTTATAATTCTCCTAGAAAAACAGATTGAAACATTTCAGTAAAGGTCAAACTAGGAACTTAGATGAATGCTATTTCAAAGCTCCAGGCACCTACAGTAGAATCAAGGTATATTTTACAATAATTAGTCAATTTTACGTAACCAAATATACTGGAACAAAAGCCAAGGCCCTTTGTAGGTTTTTTACAGTTGATGGAAAAGAAAATGAGGAAGTGCTCGAAGCTTTTTTGAACTAAAAGAGAGATCGGTTCTTGTAAACACCAACTTATGCGTAGAAGGCCTCAGTGAAGGCGGAGATCGCTGGGGAAACCGGCCATCAAACGGCAACATCAAAGGGCAACATCAAAGGGCGAGGCAGAAATTTAGAGAGTTGCAGAAGAAAGCCACGACTGACCNGGGAAGGGCCGGCGGGGAGGGCGGGAGGTCCCGTCCCTGGGAGTGCGGGATGCGAAGTGGTTCGTGCGCCCCGCAGCCCTGCTCGGAAATAGGTGTGTGCTCTGCCCAGCTCCCGCCCTGCTCTGCGCCGGGGGAGGCTCGAGACAGCCGAATGATGCTGGAAACAGCGCTACAGAACCGACCAGGTCGGAAAAGACTTCTTAGAGCATCGAGACCAAACACCTCCGTGTCCCCGAGACCGTGGCACTGAGTGCCCCGTCCAGTCTTTCGTTAAACACCTCCAGAGACAGTGACTTCACCAACGCCCTGGGCAGCCCATTGCAATATCTAATTATTTCTGTGGAGAAATGCTTCCTAATGTCCAACTTAAACCTGCCGTGGCACACCTTATGATGATGTCATCTTGTTCTGTCACTGGAGAAGAGACCAACCCCCACCCGGCTACAACCTCCTTTCAGGTAGTTATAGAGAGCAATAAAGTCTCCCTTGAGCCTTCTTTTCTCCAGGCTAAACACCTCTAGCTCCCTCAGCTGTTCCTCATAAGACTTGTGCTCCAGACCCTTCACCAGCTTCCTTGCCCTTGTCTGGACACGCCCCAACACCTCAATGGCATTTTTGAATTGAGAGCCCCAGAAGTGGACACAGAACTCGAGGCATGGCATTACCAGTCCCAAGTTGTCTTGGGGTGACTTTATGATGTATCCCATATTGCCTACTCTATGCCAGAAAAATTAATCTTGTGCCTTTCCATGATACAGCCAGAGGAACTTTTTCAAAGTAGTTCTGTGCCTCAAGTCACTACTCCTCTCTGTTCTTCTGCTGTGGGGAGTATAGCAGCTGCTGCTGCTGCTGCTGGAGAGAAGGGGGAGGAAGCATCCTTTCTTGCTTTCCAGCCAGCTCTCGGCTCTGTTTTTCTTGGGAGATAGACAGAGAGTTAAACTCCTGTGTTTTCCTGGCACTTTGGTTTTCTTCTTCTTCTCTTCTGGACTTGTTCAGAACATCAAAACCTCACTGGGAGACCTTCCACCGGCCTGGAGGGGGGGATCCCCCACAGCAACCCACCTGCAAAGAGGAGAGAGGAAGGGGACCATACCCACAGAAGGTATGATGCCTGAAATCAGAGGGGGAGACAAAAACTGCTAAATAAATTAATAATGATGAAAGAAGACACAATACTTTAATGGGGGTTTCCAGGGTCCAGGAGTGAAGACCAGAGCGTGAGATCACCTGACCTCTCTACATTTATAACCTTCGGGAGACATCCCCCCTCATGCTACCCAACCAAAGTCCATCTTGAACTTAAGTTTTCAAGATGCCCAACCAGAAATCATCTTCTTCTTTCACACCACCTCCAGTTCCCCCTAGGTCCCCCTCCCAGAACCTCTCTAGCAGCTCTGTTGTGTCTTGCTACCCCGTTATCTACACAAAGAATGAAAACATTGCCAGGAAAGGCCTGGCAAAAACCTCTCTAAGTGAGCCCATACAGGGAGGCCAAAATCCTAGAAATATGATGAAAAACCCCAAGGCATCAGTAAAATCTTCCAGGTTTTCTCTCCACAGCGAGAGATTTTAGTATTTAGCATTATTATTCTTTTCCTCTCTGTTTGTTAAATAAATAGTTTTGTATCTTCTTCACTTTCCTCTGAGGAAATATTTATTTTTTCCTGAACCTGGTTGGGGGAGGGGTGACTGCAACCTGCCTTCTATTCAGAGGATATTTTTCTGCCCTCTCTGAATTTGTTTCAAATTGGGACACAAGTACAGGGGAAGAATCACTTCCCTAGTCCTGCTGGTCCCGCTATTTCTGATACAGGCCAGGATGCCAGGATGTTTTGACAAGCCAAACACTAAAGTGAATTTTCTGTGCTGCTGTTCACCATGAGGAGTCCACAAGAGGTCTCCCTCATTAATTTTAGTTTGTAGGAAGTTGTATCAGAGAACTAGTAGCCTCTCAACTCTCTGGTGGCTCAAAATGCAGTTTCTGCAGTGAAAAATGCAGCAAACCAGGGATTAGCAAAGACCACTGTGAGATGGTATTTACCAAAACTTACAAAATTGCTTGACAGCAACTATGCTGTTAACCTTTAGTGCACCCTAGTGGGAACTGGCTTTGGTACCAGAAGGCTGAAATGTAGCAAATGTGATACCAAAGGGAAGTTAGAGAGAGAAAAATCAGAGAAAAAATCATTTTCCCAGGAAAAATGATAGAATGTATAATAAATAAAGGAATTAGTGAGTATAAGGAGATTTACCATAAGAAAGAAGGAGCACATCAAGGAAACCAGTGCTGCACAGCTTTATTGTTCAGCACAGGAGCTGCTATATGGCTGTACAGATCTGGTTGTCCTGAAGTCTTTTATGTGCAAGTCTCATTTCATCATCTGAAAAATATTGTAGCAGACATGGAAAAACAACAGAGAAGCACAACAAGGATTGAACTATATATTTGAGTGATTTCCATAGGAGAAAGCACTATTCAGACAAAAGACTTGTCAGCTTGGAAAAGGAACGGTGGCAGGAAGATGTGCCAGAGGCCCTTAGAGTCGTAAGCCTGGGCAGAAGGTGGACCTGGAGCAGTGCATTCCCAATGACAGCTAACGAGTACCAAAAGAAAGTAGCAGATGGGGTTTTCTCGGAAGAGATGTTTCCACATTGCCCTTCATTAGGCTGTGGAAGTGAGTTCAGAGTGGTAGCAAACCACATGGTTTCTAGAAGCAAATTCATGAAATCCACTTTAAGACTATGAAAAATGTGCAAAACCATGTTTTCCTCAGTAAAGCCCTGAACTTTTGCTGGAATCCTAGAAGGTATAGTGAACACTTTGGGGTTTTCTTTTCTTTTGTGCTTTATTGCAGTAAGTTCCCACTGGAGAGACAGTGCTGACCTAAAAGGGCTTTGGTGTGGTCCATTATGGCCACTCTTCCTTTCATGGACAGACTCAAAACTTAAATTTTGACCCCCCTAGGACACTACAAGCAGATGGCTATACCAATGCTATTTAACATATCTCAATTTACTATAAAATATTTTAACATTGATACAGTTTGTTTAATTTCAAGGTCATTGATATGGCACTAGATCTATGGCATCTTTTGAGCACAAGTTCTTGGGTGCTTTGTCTGCTGAACCTGTGACAAAATTCTTTTCCCTTTTGTATTCACTATGTGTATAAAGTGACCAATCAATCTATGTATATATATTCCTTTGTATTTACCTATCCTTTCTACTTTTTTGTGCTGGTTTAAAAGTAAACTGGAGAGAGAAATGAACTCAGCTTAAGAGAGATTATAAATCAGAGTTACAATTTACTAGAAAGATTACAATAAACACAATAACACAGAGAAAACTGGTTTTAACCCACAACAACAGAGTATAACCCAGCACCCTGGGACAAGAACAGCACAGTGCTCATTAACTCCTGTGCTGAGCACTGTGTGGTGCCCCTGGGTGCAAAGCAGAAGGAAAGGAGCCTGTTGGTCAGGATGGTGGTCACAGTTCTGTCAAAGAAATGAATACAACCTCGTCAAGAGTGGCAGTCACAGTCCTATTGAAGTTCTGGTCCTCCTCTGGATCTGACAAGTGGTACCAGAAGTCCCAAAACTCGAAGATTATATATGTTCAGGTTCAGTTGAGAAGGCTCAGTACCTTCCCCGTGGCAGGGAGTTTCTCAATGGATGGTTTAACTCTGTGAGTCATGGCATATTTTTGGAATCTGAGGATCTAAATCCTTACAACTGCCTGTTATGCCAGTGCAGTTGGGTCCATGCTGGCCCATTAGCAGAGATGACCTCTCCAGCTGGAGGGGAGTTATCACAGCTGAGTCACTGGTGTGAAAAAGAAACATTCCCCTGCCTCAAAGGATTTGTCTCTTTCCTTCTCTCTTGTAGCCTGAGGTGTCAGGTGTGCCCTGGGCAGCTGCTACAAATGATTCATTATTAATAGTCCATCAGAAATGACACAGAGGGTATAGAATATACAGTTTAGGTTATACTCACATAGTGATAAACTGGTCCTGGCCCCTGTAACTAGGACATTCTTTCACTATGTTACGCAGTATTTTGCTAGGTAATAATGAAATATTTTTACCAAGGTTCTCAACTGTGCCTCAAGGAAAAGGGAATCTAGTCTTAATGCTGTGTCTATGAATATTAATCTGAAGGAAATTCCAGAAGTGGAGGTAGGGGAGATTTAAGTGTATACTGAAAACCTTCAGTAAAAAAATCCACAGGCTGTGCTTCAGCCTTTAGATGAAAGGTAGTAGCAGTTTTTATAGATACTAAAGGCAAATATGCTGAAATGTACAATTATACCTGTGTGCTCTGATTCAACATTAGTAAAGAAAATGAAGAGTAGTAGTTGCAAGAAGATATTATAATTGGTCATGAGAGCAGACTAGGACTACTCATGAAAACACTGGGCTCGAGATGCCCACCTTTTTATTACATACAATGCTGAAAGTATCTCACAAGTTTACAGTTTTGTTCTAAATTGTTGAAGTTTTGACCTCAGAGTTACCTCAGGCTTTATGAGAACTTACTTCTCAGATGATGACTAACCTTCGGAATTCCACAGGTAGTTAATAGCTGTCTGTTCTTGTGCCGGTATTGTGTTGCTGTCAGTTCCTCCTTAGCATTTATCATCCTGTAGTACTTACAGAAAGCAGCAATATATTTTTACAGCTGCTATTTTGACTGTTCGAATACATGAGGCTGTTTCAGCTTTCAAACCATAATGAATTCCTGAAAATGACAACAAATGGATCTTACTTACATTATGTAAGTGCCCTCTTAGTTGGCTTGTTGTTTGGCTTGATAATATGCAATTTCATGGTGTCTATAAGGTTAGGAATGTAGCATCAACTATTAGATTGACATGATTTCTGTACAGTGAGTACAGACACTTATTAGGACATGCAGGTTATAGAATGCTGCATTAGGAAGAAAGAGTTTTACAGGTAAATTATACAATTACCATACTTGACAATACAGTTCTCTTTTGTAATTTAATTTTTTCCATATTTTACCTTTTGAAAATGACTTGCATTGTTGGTTTGTTTTTTTTTTTTTACTTTTTGAGATTGTTGATGGGTGCCCAGGCATCCAAACAAATAAGGAATGAGATCAGCAGTTAAGGTTTTTTTGACGGTGATAAATACACATTGTCTGACAAGTGTATGCTGAAATATTATATAATAAATTGAGATATGTTAAATAGCATTGGTATAGCCATCTGCTTGTAGTGTCCTAGGGGGGTCAAGATTTAAGTTTTGAGTCTGTCCATGAAAGGAAGAATGGCCATAATGGACCACACCAAAGCCCTTTTAGGTCAGCACTGTCTCTCCAGAGGGAAATTACTGCAATAAAGCACAAAAGAAAACCCCAAAGTGTTCACTATACCTTCCAGGATTCCAGCAATACACAGTTCAGGGCTTTATGAGGGAAAGGTGGTAATTCAAAAGATTCCTTCTCAATCAGCCCTTAATTGATTGATATAAATTGGAAGGGACTTTTGGGATGATATTTTGTAAGGCTATATCACAGAGGCAAGGTTAGTTTCTCAGACACAGAGTTCAGAGGGTGGGCTAAGGTAAGAGGGTATCACTTCCTAAGACATGATATTAAGTATATGAAAGATACCTAGAACAAATAAGGAGGTTTGCTATTATGAAATACAGTCTAATTTTGTGTATTGATTATTGGGTGGTGTTTGTTTCTTTGGTTGGTTGGCTTTATGAGCCTGTTTCCAATTTTGGCAAATAACAGCTTTAAACTTTAATTTTTTTTTTTTCATTCTTAAATTTCCAAGTGTGAGTTAAGTCCCAGATAAACTTTAACAGCTGAGGTGCATTACTTCCTCTAAAGTAGGAAATCTCAGTCTGTGGATTAAAATCTGTGTTTTTAATATCTGTACACTTGTATAACAATTGGAGTTATCATCTCTACAATGCTACTTAACCGTTACAGATATAGAGGTGGGAAAGAATGCTTGGAGGAGGTACCAACTTGCACGCTCTCTTCATGAAAGAAGCTCCAGAAGGCAGCTCTGGTTGTCTACATCAACTATCACTGTCTCCTCTGAGAAGGCTGACTCCTAATTTTCTCAGTAGGCTCAACAGTTCTTGTCTGGGCCTGTTTCAGTTTGAATGTTGATTTCTTAGGCAGTGCACAAAATTGTACAGTGTTTCTGCCATGTATCATGCTGTTATTACAGCACTGCTAGATATCCTTTACATAATTCACCCTATGATCCTTTTTTCAGAACCACATAATTATTCTGTGATAGGCTAATATTTCCAGCTCACGAGTTCTGGCATTGTAGCTGCTTGTTTATTAGTTTCCAATTTCATTGCATTCCAATATATGAGCTCATCCAATTGTTTCTATATTCCAGTCTGCCTCTGTTTCAATAAAGCCTCTGTTCAGGCCACCTACATATTTCATTAGCACACACTTTTTTATTTCCAAGCTTATAATTAAAATAGTAAGGTGGAATCTTAACTGTATATAAGACTTAACTAGAGCTATGACTGGGTCTTAATTGCATCTTCAGGATCTCCATTAGAATCTTCTTTAGTTCTCTCTATCCTGTGACCCATCTTATGCCTATTTACCTTCCCCATTTAGGACTTCATGAACAAACTCCCTTCTTCTTCTTCATATACAGTAATAATGGAACATACATCAAATAGTTTATTAAAGGAACATAGATTTGATATTTGTTACCTTTGTCTAGAAAACAGTTTTCTTATGAAAAAGTGGTATATGCTAGCATGATCTCAAGAATCCTGATTTATGCAACTGACGAATTTTGTCCCTTGACTCTGCCATATGTTGCCACTAAATGGCTTTTCCTTTCTCCTATCCTAGTTGGTATAAATGTCAGCAATATTGTTCCTGACCAGTTAGTACCAGGAAGACATGTTTGGGCCCAGGAATGGCCACCTCCAGCCGATTAGAACTGACTTTTGAGGACACACAGTACAATTACAAGCCAGGAAGCCAAGTGGAAGTGGTGCTAATATAGCTCAAAACTGGGATTATACTAGTGAAAGAGACTCTGATGTTGCCAGTTTTCACACTGTAGCTACCCCCACGGCTTGCCCCGCTCCTTCTTCAGCCCTGGCTGGTCTGTCTCAGGACACCGGATAGGAGGGGGCTCTTCTAGGTGGGGAGCCCCCAAGCCAGGAGGTCCACCTCAGAAGATGCCTTAGGGCTTGCAAGGGGGTGCGTGTGCCCCTGCAAACCCCTGAGGGTTAGCTAGTGAACGGAGGATGAACAAGTGCTGGCAGCTCTCCGTGGTTGTGAATAATATAAGTTTATTTCTCCCTGGGAGCCATGTGCTCCCAGGGGGTCCGAAGCTTATCAGTTCAACCAAGGAAAGCCAAAAACCATTGCCTGTCTCTGGTTCTTACAGGGGGATTTAGCCAATGGGAAGGGAGGAGAAGGGAGGGGATAAACCATCTTGGGGGAAGGGCAGGGGGGTTTAACAGAACATACCAACTAACAGAACAATAATATACAGAGGTACATAATGTAGTACATGCTAATTACACACTACAACATCATACGACATAGTAATCTGGCATACATGCTGGCAGGACTTTGTGCTGAACTGTTGTAAATAAGATAGAGGAGTCACGCCCAGTAGTCTTAGAGACATTCTAGTCTCTGTTTCTCCACAAGCAGAATGCCTCCTGAGATTGCCCACAGTGGCTTGTTTATTTTGCTGTTTTCATCCTCTGCCTGATGCTTAAAAAGGCATATTTTAACTTCCCACTTTTGTTTTGCAGAGTAGTTCAATCTAAACAGACAAGAGGAAATTCTTATATTTCCCCAATTTATTTTAATATATATAATGTAGACTATTAGTACATATTAATAAAGCAAACAAAGAAAGCGGTTTTTAATAGCCACTGTGAGCAATATTGGGGAAAAAAAGTTGCATACACTTGTCAAAGGGATGTGTATTTATCACTGTCAAAAAGCCTTAACTGCTGATCTCATTCCTTATTTTGTGTTTCATGGAATAAGGAAAAAATTATGAGGGACATTTATTTCCTGTCACAAAGAAAGTGTAATATTATTTATCATGTAGTCTCACAAAATTGTTGAATGTTCTCATCAATGAGATGATTTTGTTCCTCTTCTAATGTGATATTCAAGATTAAGAAAATGACATGAAGTATTTAAATATTAAACCTTCTTCAGGAAATGAAAAAGCAGTTAATATTTTTTTTCTTTCAGCTGAAGCAGTGACACCTATTTTATTTTTTCTTTCTACCTTGTAATTTAAGAAATCACTGTTTTTAAATCCACAGCTAATGTGCTGGCACAACACCAGCTTTATTTTGAGTCTGTGAAACACTGGTAATATGATAGAGACCTATACTTGTTAAATTTTAACTCACCCACTAGGACAATGTCTTTGACCCCAGAGGCCTATCATGGAAGAAAAACACAGTACCATGCTGAAAAATAAGAGCCCATCATTCAATTAGAGCATGACTCAACAACATGCTAATAAGCAGGTGTCTGTGTTGTTCATGCTGGTGTGGAAGGCTTGTGCACTTGACCTCTGGACAGTTTTCACTGCCTGCAGTTCAGGCTGTGACTGCAGGCTGTGAAGAGGTGGGAAAGCCAGTTTATCTGACCTCTGTACTGAAATTCTGTGCTGAAGGTTTGTGATTTTCCCAAGCAATGTAGAACTGGACTACTGAGCACAGGCTGCTTGCTTTCCATACATCTCTGTGGAGATGCAGATCCAGACCATGGAAGACAACATTAATGATGAATATCCAAAATCATATCCTCTCTTGGCAAAGCAGCCCAAAAGATACTGTTTAAAACCATGGTCCTGTCGTGTGTGTTCAGACAGGTCTTGGTTGTACAGATGAGAGCAATTTAAGTGGTTTCCGTATTGTGCTGTGAGCTCCACAGCTTATCTGACTCTCCAGAAAAGTGATCATAGGGTAAATTTGGAGTTTGGGCTGTGAACTGAGGCAGGAAAGATGCTGATTCACATTTGCTGCACCTGACTCAGCTCCTGAAGCGCTGCACACAGCAAAGAGAACAGTTGCAAGTTTGAACTTATATCTGCCTGACATGAATGACCAAAGCTCATCTGAAGACATCTAAAGTGCTTTACTTGCCAACTAGAGCTTCTGACTTGTACACACAGGAAAGAGCCTTCTCCTACTGTCTGTTTGGGGATTGGAAGCAAAACAAGGAATATTACTATGCGTCTAACTATAGTTTGCCCATCTCCCATCAGCAGAGATTGTCTCCCACGTAGAGTATAGTAGTGTTCAGATTCAGAGAAGTGTAACTGGTGTGAGCAGAGGTATTCAATAGATTCTGTTTCCAATAAAGAAGTACAGGCATCAAAAGAAATCAGTAGCAGGCATATTCATAATGAAAAGGGTTTTTTCCACACAAGAGGAACTTAAACTGTAGAACTGGCAGCTGGCTGTCATGGCTGACAGAAGTGGTCACAGAATTCAAGTGGGTTACTAGATATTTCACAGGTATACCTAGTTCAGGAAATCCTGAAACCATAAATAGGCTGAGATTCTGCCTGAAACAGGTTACTGGGTTAGGTAAACTCTGATTGAGAATACATATTTTTATGTATCTAAAGTTCCAAGTTGTGAGATCCTTGATGCTGTAAGAAAGGAATTCATTAAATTTGTGAATGATTCTAACTAGGGGGTAATATGAGTACTCCTGAGTTTAAGACTGCCATTCAAAGGGACCTGAATGGGCCAATGGGAACCTCATTAAATTCAACAAGGATATATCCAAAGTCCTACACCTGGACAGGAAGGTCACCTGGCAATTATAAAGTGTGGTTTGGATTCTTCCTGTACAAGAAAGATATGGGGAAACTGGAGTAAGTTGAGTTAAGTGCCATCAGAATGGCTGGAATATGTCCTTTGAAGAGAGACTGAGGGATTCTGTGATTCTGAGATAGGCAGCCAAGCAATGGAGCAGGTTGCCCAGAGGAGTTGTGGAATATCTGTTCTTGGAGGTTTTCAAGAGTAGAATGCACAAAGATCCAAGCAAATATTGTCTGAGTTTAGTGTTGCATCTGACTAGAAAAACTGTCAAGATCCCTTCCAACTGGATATATCCTTTAATTTTAGGAATTTTCAGCTAGACTGCCTCCCTGAACTAGATCAGCAGATGACTTCTGAGCAATGATGCCTGTGCAAAGCTGGGGACAGGGCCACAGTACTGAGGGAAGAGCTGAAGCTCATCTGACTTGTGCTGTAGATCAGGGCAGTGTTCCAAAGGTGGAACAAAATACCTGGAACAAAACCACCTGCAACCTGATCTTGTAGAAAAGAACAGGTTTGCTGCCTTCCTGGGACCTTGGTTAAACGTGTTGAGATCTGTTACTGATTTTTCTTGTAGGCAATGAAGTTGAAACAAGAAGTCCGAGGGCAACAAGAAGAAACTTCAGGACCTTGGAACAACTGGTTAAGGGATCAGGAGTACTAGTAGTGTTCTCCTCTGTCCTTCCAGTTGCAGGAAATGATAAGGGAAGAAACTGAAAGAGTCAGCAGAATCAGTACCTGGCTCCGAGCCTGATGTCACTGGTGGAATTTTGGGGGTTTTGATCATGAGTCTGTCCATATGACACCAAGACTGCTGGTTACAGATGAGGTACACCTGTTTCAAAGGGGAAAAAGATCTTTGGATAGGAGTTAGCAGAGATCATTGAATGAGCTTTAAACTAGATTTGAAGGGGGAAAGGGATAAAATCAGATTCCCTAGAGATAAGTCTGGGGGTGGCATGCCAATATTTGAGGGATGGTATAGCTGCCCCCACAGCTTGCCCCTGCTCCTTCTTCAGTCCTGGCTTAGTCTGCCGCAGGGCACTGGATAGGAGAGGGCCCTTCTAGGCGGGAAGCCTCCGTGTCGGGAGGTCCGTCTCAGAAGGTGCTTAAGGGCTTGCAGGGCTGTGTGTGCCCTCTTGCAAGCCCTTGGGGTTTAGGCCATTAAACAGAGGACAAAGAAGGTGCGAGCCACTCCTCTTGGTTAGAATATGTTAAGTTTATTTCACCCTGGGAGCAACGGCTTTCCAGGGGGTCCTAAGCTTAGAGGAGCCAACCAAGAAGAGCGAATACTGCTTCCTGTTTCAGGTCCTTATAGGGGGGTTTAACCAATGAGAAGGGAGGGGACAAACCATCTGGAGAAGGGCAGGGGGTAACAGAACATTCCAACTTAAAGGGGTAACAGAACTATATAATACAGAAATACATAATATAGATATACATATTCATCACACACTACAACAGGATGATGTGCTAGTGAGGTACACAGTGTGCTCAGTGCATGGACCACATTTGAAATGTCCTTATACAAATGTGCATAGCCTGAGGAATAAGCAGAAAGAGCTGGAAGCTTTGGCCCTGTCCCAGAGCTATGATGTCATTGGCCTAAGCTAAACACGGTGGGATGAGTCCTGTGACTGTGGTGGACAGTTATAGGATTTTCAGGATAGATAGGCAGGGCAAGCAATTCCAAAATACCAGAAAGCAAGCAAGTAGCACAGAAGACTGTCTTGGATGAACAGGGATCTTCTTCTAGAACTTAGGCAGGGGAGTAAAGTGTATGGACATTGGTAAAAGGGACTGCCGGCATGGGAGGAGTACAGATTCTGTTTACCAGTGTAGGGAGAAAATTCTTGTGGCCAAAGCTGATTGGATTTGTGAAGGACAGCAAAAAGGGCTTTTAAAATTAAGTTAATAGCAAAAGGAGAATCAGATATAATGTTGCTCTGTTGCTTGGTGGGGTCAGTCACCTCATAAATAGGGACATAGACAAAGCAGAGACATTTAATGCCTTTTTTGCCTCTGTTTTCAACACTAATGATGGTCCCTGGGACCACTGACGCTCAGTGTCAAAAGACCGTAACTGGGGGATGATGAACTCCCAGCCAACGATGAACTGATTTGAGACTTGCTGGTCCAGCTGGATATGCACAAATCTATGAAGCCTAATGCGATTCATTCCGGAGTATTGAAAGACCTGGCTGATGTCATTGTGGACCTCTCTCTTTATTTTTCAATGGTCTTGGGAGTCTGGAGAGGTCCCAGTCAACTGGAAGCTGGCAAATGTCCCACTTTTCAAGAAGGGCAAGAAGGAAGAACCTGGTAATTACAGGTCTGTCAACCTCACTTCAGAATCTGGTAAAATTATGGAGAAGATTATTCTGGGAGTTATTGAAAAGCATTTCAGAGACAATACAGCCATTG
>WEIV01010836.1:235584-250415 GCA_013390005.1 Calyptomena viridis | reverse complement strand
AATGATAGAGCCTGTTTAGTTTTTAACTTCGATTTTTTTTTAACAGCCAAGGGCAAAGAAATAGGCTTATTACAAGACAGTTTTTCTCTTTTTGTTACAGTCTTTCTGGATTCATTAAATTGATGTCTAGAATATAGTGTAGGCCTCCAGGTGCCTTTGGATATTCAGCCTTAGGAAGTTTTTAAGTATGAAGAAAATTTTCACTTGGGAAGCTGTAAAAATGATACAATGACCTTATTTCTCCTGCCAGACTCTTTTATTGGAAGGTTTATATAGGTCTTTTTAGTTTT
The DNA here is from genome assembly GCA_013390005.1 of Calyptomena viridis. Lineage (NCBI taxonomy): Eukaryota > Metazoa > Chordata > Aves > Passeriformes > Eurylaimidae > Calyptomena > Calyptomena viridis. The sequence continues at coordinate 250,125 of WEIV01010836.1, read as the reverse complement.
TGTGTTAAGTTTTTGCCAAGTACTTCTTTTCTTCTGGTGCTAATTTATATACTGCATAGAAGTATGCTGACAAACAATAGAATTCATAGGTAATATTATCTGTTTTAAATTTTTAGTGGATAGTATGCAGTATTAGTCTGCAGGTGAGCTGATTACAACAAAAATCCTGACTCTGCACCTTCTTGCAGTCTGCATAAAATATCTCTGCTGTATTCAATAAAGAGAATGCAGCTGAAATTTGGACTAAAAATCCTGAATGTGTTCCCTCTAACACTGTAAAAAAATACTACAGCTAAAAGTAAAAAAGCTAAACCCATCTGAGTGACAACTTTAGGAAAGGCCAAAGAGCCATGGGTGTGTATCCCACATTAGCAAGCTGTATCTTAGGGATTTGCAAATTTCCTTTTTGCTGAGGACTTTGACAGAGACTGACTGTGCTGGCAGGTCTCGCTCACATCTCTGAGAACAGGGCAAAGGAATTCCCGAGGTCATTCCTGCTGACTCATGATGCTGAAGTGTCCTCTGTCTAGCCACCAAATCCTACTTGCAAGCACACACAATGGAACCAAGAAAATGAAATATGCTAAGATCTTCATTGTTTGAATACATTCTTGCATTTCTGTAGAAATAAATATTGAACAATACAAAGGGAGTTCATGCTTAAATATAAATAAAGCAATTATGATTGTTTGACGTCTTATTAATAACAATGTTTGAAAAGTATATTATCAAAACCTGTACATACTTTTAAAGAAAAGGGCAGCAGCTTTGATATAGAAACAACTAGATGGTGCTCCTCTGCTTTGGAATTTGTCAGGGCTGCAAAGACAGGTAGCTAGAGAAGGAAAATATGATCTCTAGAAAAAAAAATGTAATAAGAATCATTCTGTTCATAATGTTTGTTACAGATGCCTAGAAACACTCTCTGAGTTGCAATTAAGGTTGCAATTTAGCAAAAATAGAACAATTGCTTTCCAAAACATCACAACCTTTTCTTGTTGTAAATTCGGTGCTTAGCAGGGTAATTATCCACACATATATGTTTTGCAACATAAATACAGTACATAGAATACATACAAGAGCATTCCTTTTAAAAATACATTAAAACATTTTAAAATTTTTTACTCCTAAGAGATTTTAGCAAATTAATTATGTTACTTTTTAAAAGCAATCCCTGTTGCAATGACAGCCACAAAGAGGGGAAAGATCCTAGAAGAGTGACAATAGTTGAATGAAAACCAAAAGCTAAACTACATTTAAGTGAAATGCCATATTCAAAAGGATGCCATTATCTTGACAATCACAACTGCAATTTAAAATTATGAAACTCCAAGCATGTCTAAAATTCTAGGACATTGTTAGATGACACAAGAGATTTTTTTTTTCTGTTTTCTGATCATTTACTATGTGCTCTGTGTAGTCCATGCTATGACTTGGGAGGTTGTGCTTACTTTCTCAGATTTTGCTAGGTCTGGTATTTAGTGTCAATAGTAACAGCCAAGATGAAAACCTATAGGCCAGGAAAATTAAAATATAATATAAAAGCCAATAGAAATGGCCAGAGGTTCACATTATTTCTTAGTAATACATAAACCTGACTTTCTTTTACATAGTAGAAAAGTAGTAAAGTCTTTCAAAGGAAATTTTAAAGATAAATTTGCAAAGCATTTACCATCTTTTTTTTTCTTTTCTTTTCAGAAAACTGAAATGTTTCAAATAAGTGAATGGAAGTCACTATGTCAGTGTAGGCATTTTAGGGCATGTAGAAAATGATGGTAATGTGTTTGATCTGCAAGGTATTGCCTCTTCATCCTCTCACTCATACATATGAAAATAATTCAGTTTGTATAAATTTTATAGCATTGAAAATTGCCTTATCTTTTTCATGTTTTACCACTTATTTATGTACCAATGATAAAATTTAAAGTTCTTTGAAGTATCACACATTTTATCTATCTATATTCTTGTAATATGAACCTACATTTCCACTTTTATGCTCTGGCATCGTTAAATGTGCACAGTTCTGTAGAACTTGTTATTTATCATGCTGAAAGATAAATACATCCCCTGTATAAAACACGAAAATGACAAAAGGCTATTGTATTGCAACATGTGCTTGTGAAGTGTGTTATTTTCCAATGGAAAAGTGTAGCTCCATATAATTTTACTAAGAGCAGAAGATGGAGAACATTTTAAGCTGCTACTAAAGCTGTTTCTTGTTTTTACTGATGAGCATGTTGAGTGATAATGTTCATAAACTGATCAAACTCAAATTAAAACCTTTTTCTTAGCGACCCCACAGTATTTGGTTATAGTAATTTGTGAATAAGTAGAACATTAAGTTTTTCTAGTCATTTGTCACTGCCAGATGTAGAAAATAATCTGAACTTCAATTTTGTAGACCACTGGGGTCCAGCATTTTTTTACAAATTGAGAATCCGAGATATTATGTTTGAAGCTTTGAAATTAGAACATAAAGAGTGGACATTCTTTCTCTTGACACTTGACTGCATTACATACTGATCAAACGACTTCTTTATTAAGTAATTTATTGAATAATCAAGAGACTTTTCAATTGACCAGGTAGGTCTTATGCAAAACACTTCCTCTGTCTTTTCCATGGTGATAGATGCACCAGGGCATTATCCAGCTACTCCTCTCACTCCAGACGTCTGCCATACTCTCTACCCCACTTGTAATCTTCTGGTGCAGTCAAACCACAATCCTACAACGGGGATCTTCATTGTTTGAACTCAAGTCTGTTTCTCTGTTAGTTCTTCTTCTGCCTGCGTTCCTACAGCCATGGCACAGTAAGTGCCTTGCCGTGGTTCCCTCTATTACCACAGCTCTTCCTGAGATCTGTCCCACTGCCTCCTCACACGTGCTTTCCAGATCCCTTCCCAATCTCAATGCCCCAGTGCCTTGCTAACTAATTTTGCTCACTAACCCCTTAAGTTCTTTCTACTTGCATCCTGTTCCCTGACTCTTGTTTTGTTACTGTGTTATTGCCAACCCATTTGTAGTTTCACATTTTAGTTTCTACCATTGTGTGGTTGTTTTGTACTGCCTTCCTTCAGCTGGTTTGTTTTTTTTTTTTTTTTGGTCTCATACCCACTTAGGTTCAGCTTGTTTCTTTTCATGTTTTGAATGTCCACAGTTCCTCAGTACTCACTTTGTGCAGGGAAGAACACTTGTTCTCTATGTACAGATGTACAGAATTTGGGCTCCTCATGGCCCACAGCCATCCAAACTGTCAGCTGCATAGACAGTGTTGCTCTGGACTGGCTGAAGCAGGCTCACCCAGCAAGGAAAACATCTACTTCAATGCAAAGCTGTTAAGATCAGAAGCTTCTGCAAAGCATATGTAAATGGCAATATCCTAAGTTTTCCAACCTGGACAATTTTAGATACATTTGCATGAAGCTGAATCAAGGCACATTTTGGAAATATGCCTTTAGTCAAAGCATTTGAGTACCAGATTTTTACAGGACAAATAGCCCTCAAAATACTTTTTCCTTGAGTTCTACAACAGAACTTACCTTATATTTACCCTCAGGAAGAGAGGAATCAACTTTCCCAAAGAGTTTATTCTTTGAATTAAAAATTTTCAGTTGAAACCAGTAAGATTTTGCAAGATTAGATGCAGCTAAATGCAGAATATTAGGGAACCTGAACAGCAAGTAGACCTACCATTCTTACCTATAAAAATACAAGAAATTGCCAAATGTAGAGGAACAATTTAGCGTATGTATTATTACTTTAGTCTTCTATCCCCCACCCTAATGTTACCTGTCTTCCTTGTCTTTAAACTGCGAAGATGTTCAACACTGTTGAACAGTCTGACAGTGCCCTCAGGGTTCAGTGGTAATATTAGATTATAATGATAATATTAGATTATAATAATTATAATATTAGATTATAATGATAAATCAGTAATTCACTTGCACTTCCTAGGAAATGCATTCCCTGGTCCTTATTTTAAAGTTCAGGACTAGAAGGTGTGAGTAACAATTTATTTTCCATTCTACTTTAATTCATCTGGGTATAACCTGAGGGGTTTTTTCCCTCTCTTTTTTAAACCTAATGATAATCAATTTAATGTTTTAGAATCATAGAGTTATCAAGGTTGGAAAAGACCTTTGAGATCATCTAGTCCAACCTATAACCCAACATCAACGTCAACATCTAAACCATGGTACTAAGTGGCTTATCAAGTTTTCTTTTAAATACCTCCAGAAACGGTGATTCCACCACCTCCCTGGGCAGCCCATTCCAATGGCAAATCACCTTTTCAGTGAAGAAGTTTTTCCAAATATCAAGCCTAAACTTCCCCTGACAGAGCTTGAGACTGTGTCCTCTTGTTCTGTCACTGGTTGCCTGAGAGAAAAGACCAACCCCCACCAAACTACAACCCCCTTTCAGGCAGTTGTAGAGAGCAATAAGGTCTCCCCTGAGCCTCCTCTTCTCCAGGCTAAACAACCCCAGCTCCCTCAACCTCTCACCACAGGGCTTGTGCTCCAGCCCCTTTACCATCCTTGCACCTCAAGGTGTGATTCAGCAGCCATAGTTCCAATTTTGTACTGACAGAGGCAGATGTTCTTCGTGCTTATGTTTCCCAAGGTTCCCTAGGCTTTCATTATAGCTTATTGGAAGGCTTCTTTTATGGATGGTTCAGAGTTGGACCCTAATTAAATTGTTCAATTTTTTTCAATTGAGAACATTATTTTCTCCATTGATTTTAGACAGAATCCATAGAGATTTTTCTCACAAAGCTCTTAAATTCATCTCTTATATGTGTCATCCTCTGTTTGGTGTTCGGTGACTTTATGTCATAATATGGTGATTATCTAGGGCATATTAGAGATTATTTAAAATAATAAGTAAACACTGGCCATCAAGTTTTTTACCTCAAGTTGATTTACTTAATTGTTGCTCATTCCAGTGATAAATTCCTGAATATTTACAGCATTATAATTGCCTCAGAGCATGCATAATACGCAAAATAAACTTTTATGTTCTGTAAATTCCATAGAGTTCTATACAGTTAGTTATTAAAAAAGTATCCCTAAATCTTGAAGTTTGAAATCTTCTGCACTGTCATAATTCCTAAAGACAAAAGCATAGCCTTTGAAATAGTATTCAATATTGAATCAGTTGCTGAGCATAAAAACTTAATAGTGTTTTAATATGAATGTTTTTGTATGACATTCCAAGATTTTTTTTTTGCCATTTATATTTTGAATCCAAGGACATTCCGATCACGCAAATGCTGGTTATTCTGTTGGGTTTGCTTTCTAAAAGTCATTCTCCATATCAAGCTGTAATAGATACATATTTTGCAATAGTCCGTGGAAAATCACAAGAATATGATATCTATACTAAATATCTTTTGAATTCCAAGCAGAAAATTTTAATTTACATTGAAAAAGTAAACCCACCATTTGCTACTGAATTTTTCTTTGTACTTCATGAAAGGTCTTAGTCACAGTCATAAGTTAATTGTTATTTGTATATTGTTTTTATTTGCCATCTGTCTGTTCAGTCTTATTTGATCTACATTTATTTATTTATTTATTTATGCTCAGATGAAGTATTATGGGATTGTTTATAAATTTCTTTTGATCATGCCTTATCCAGGTCTTTTACTCTTTTGATCATGAAGAAAAGTATAAAACAATCTATTTGTGAAATCCTTTTAAATAAAGATAAAACAGATACATATCCAAATACCTTTCCCAATATGGAAAGCACAGAGGGAATGCATCATCTCTTTCAAATTTAACCTTGTACATATTCAAAGCATGTAAATAGGAAAAAAAACCCAATAGCATAAGCAAAAAATTGTCTTCAAACTGTCATCTAAGGGGTGATATAAACTGTTTTAGACTGGTGATGTGACGTGCTTAGGATGCACATAGATAATATCCATATTTTTATTATAGTGCTGTGTAAACAAGTGTCATTAAACATTTATCTAACTTGTCTTACATCCAGCAGAATTTTTTTTCTGCTTTAAATTCTGACTTACAGAGAATCTGATCTTGCTGTTTGTACCCAAGCAGATTTTAAATGTGTATTTCTCACCTTCACATGTATCCTAGAATGAGTTCATCTTTGATGTTTGCTGTAGAAATTGAATGATTAAATAGTAAATAAAGGTCTGAAAAGAAGACTCTACTTTTTTAAAGTAAAAGAAGTTAATATTTAAATATTAGCATTAGTCTTTTTTTCCTTTATTTATGAGTTCAGGATTCCAACTAATTGTCAGAGAGAAATGGAGGTAAAATAAATCCATATTCTGCTTTTATCTTTCTTCCCAACCACAGGGCTTCTTTCTGATTTAGTTTAATATCATCATGTATCTCCTGAAGTTCAAAATTCAAATTTACATCAAAGAAACCTTTCTTATCTGCACAAGTAACTTTGCCATATTTTTATGATAGTCCAGTTATTTGATCTACTTTTATATAAAGATATAGTATAAAGCAGGACATTGGGGGATATTTACAATGAATAGCTTCAGTCACAGTGTAGTGGTTTGACCCCAGCTAAATGCCTAGGGCTCACCCACAGCCAAACTCTCTCACTCCCCTCCCTGCAAACAGACAGAGGAGGGAAAAAAACCCCTAAAGGTTTTCATGAACTTTGCAGTAATGACCATAAACTCCTTACCAATTTTTTCACAGGCAAAGCAAGCTCCAACTTTGAATATTAAGGCTTTATTATTATCACAATCAGAGCTTAAGAGTGAGAAGTTTGATAGATCTTACAGACACCTTTTCCTCCCACTCCTCCCTCTTTCTAAGATCTTCCTCCTTTCCCAATGGCCCAGGAAGACAGGAGTGGAGGGGTTATGGTCAGGTGTTGTTTCTGCTGCTGCTCAGAGAGAGGGAGTCCTACCCCTGCTTCCTCATGGGTTCTCCTCCATGGAAGACAGTCTTTCACAAAACTGCTCCAACATGTCCATGTTGTTGCACGGACAACAGCTCTTCAGGCACTGCTGCCATGTGGGTCACCTTTCCATAGGTTGTAGTCCTTCAAGCACTGGCTGCTCCAGTGTGGGACCCAACAGGCCACAAATCCTACCAGGACATTCTGCTCCAGTGTGGGGTCCTCCATTCCACAGGCTGCAGGACTCTGTCAGGCCCCTGCTTCAGACATGAGCATCCCACGGGATCACAGCCTCCTTCCAGGGTCCACCTGCTCCAGTGTGGGGTCTTCCACGGGCTACAGGTGGATTTTCTTCTCCCTATGGTCCCCATGGGGCTGCAGGGGCACAGCTGCTCCACCATGGTCTGCGCCACGGGCTGCAGGGGCCCCATTCTGGTGCTTAAGGCATCTCCTCCCCCTCCTTCTCCACTGACCTTGGTGTCTATGTTGTTGTTAATCACAGCTTCTCACCCTGCCCTTCTCTAGCAGCCGTGTTCATCTGCCCTGTACCTTTTTCTTCCCTTCTTAAATATGTTATCACAGAGGTGTTACTATACTCCTCATTGGCCTGGCCTTGGACAGCAGCAGGTCCAGCCTGGAGCTGACTGACATCGGCTCTGCTGGAAATGGGGAAGCTTCCAGCAGCTTCTCGAAGAAGCCTCCTCCATAGGGCCCCCTGCTACCAAAACCTGGCCACTGAAACCCAATACACACAGGAAGCTAATTTCTCTTGACTTCCTCCGTATTTAGTAGACATGCCTTTATGAAATACTTCAGAGTAGCAGCCTAGTTTAGTTTGCTATGATATGCCTTCTAGAGAAAAAGTTCTCCCTCTACTGTACACAACAAACCTAGAGAGGTAACATTCCTTGCTTAGTCTTCTGGCTCCTGTACAGGCTGCCCTACCTGCTGCCAGTACTTGTTAATTTGAGGTTATATTTCTAAATCTGTACTTTACAAGGGATAGACTTTCAAAAATTTTGAAACCCTCAGATTCATTTTGGTGAACAGTTGCAGGTGTTGTATCTTCCTAATGGACTTCCCACCTTGGTATACATGGTTGTATGTGTAGTTAGGGCCCAAGGATGACAAATGATTTTTTTTTAATTGCTGTACATATATTAGATGTTCATTATAAGAAATATATGCATTATATAATCCGTATTGTCGATATTGCCTATATTACATATCTTTGCAAATTTTAACTACCACTTAGTCTTCATATTTATACTCTAGCATAGTGTTCTAATTTCAGCTCACAGTTTTTGAAGAGTGATTAATGACTCTCTTGCTACTCTGTACTATTATCACTAAAGTAAAATTACTGCATTGTGAAAGAGCATTGCATAGTAGAAGTTGCATGAATGCAATTTCAAAAACTAGTAACTTCTTCCCCAAGTTTTCAGTTTTTGTTTAAAATGTCTCTCATGGGACCCTGCCGAGCAGATTCCTGACAAGCTGAAATTTGCTTTTCTTAGGTCTTGGATTGTGATTCTACTATTTGTCTTACTCACTTTTCTCAGAATTTTAAACTCCACGGTCTTAAGGTCACTGCAGCCAAGTCTGCCCTTGAGCTTCACGTGCTTGACCAGTTCTCAGCTATGTGAGAGTAACAGGTCTAGCAGACCATCTCCCTAGTTAGTTGATCCTATTAATTAGGAGGAACTCAACTTTTTGTCAACACATTCCAGAAACATCCTAGATCGTTTGCACCCAGCTGTATGTTCTCCTAGAAGATGTCAGAGTGGCTGAAGTCCACAAGTGTATCAGGACATGTGAAAGTGTTGTGTCTAAGGAAGCTTCCCCCATGATGTTTCTGATATGTAACAGATACATACCACAATGTCACCCATGTTGTTCTGTCCTCTGATGTAAAACACTTGGACAAAAAGCCATTGCATCACTTAGTCATGTGAGCTGTTCCACCACATTTCTCTATCCCAGTGGTATCACTTCTTTACAGATATGCAATAATTTGTAATTCTTCTTGAGGAATTCCCACACTTCGTCTATTTGTGTAGAGGCACTCGTGACAGGACCCCACTCATGCTACTCTTAGCAGCAGAGTGCAAGAATTTCCTCCTTCATGTTTTCCTCTGGACATGTCCTCATCTTCCCCCAGCTTTCACTTCAGATTATAATAACTCTAGTCACATGTTTAGTCATAGACCAGAAAGGGAAAATGTTGCTCTTTATATGAAAGAAGTGAGAATTCAAATAGCACATTCATGCTCCTATGAAGTAAGCAAGCCTATGGGCCTAATGTAGCAACAGTTACATATTCCTGTAAAGAGTATTGTATGTGCATATTTCTGTAAAGAATAGTTTATACACGTATTCCTGTAAGGAGTTTGACTCTATGGTGCAGAATATCTAAAGATACTTAAAACTACGGATTGGAAAATCTGTAGTAAGGAATAGAATCCCTGCTTTGGAGAGGGATTTTTAAACTGTGTTATCACTGTTCATGTCTCTGCACATGTGTGCATTTGCACACAAGTGTGGTATCTATTCTTGGAAAAGCCCAAGATTTTGAGTAAGGTAATAGCTGATAGGGGGTTTTTCCCTTATAAAATATTAAATTCTGAAAATATATACAATTCAGGATTAAACTTCTAAATTTTGAAAAGTACTTGAATCAATGCTTGATATACCGAGGTGCTACAAATGCTCCTTCAATTCAGTGTTTATTTGTGACATATCTCCTGGCACAATATTATTACCTGGAAGACTTTGGAAGCTAGTATTGCACTTTTACTCTTCACAGGAGAACTAGAGTCACTGCAATTTTAGAGTAGACCTCAGGAGAGGATATACACCAAATTTAAGTACCTGCTCAAATCCCGCCTCATCTATTGAAACAGACTCTAAATGAGCATTAAAGGTCAGATGGGCATTTGTTTTTTTCTTCTGTGTGCAGGATTTGTTTTCATTCTATGCAGATTTATAAGTATATTGCTGAGTCTTCTGTGTATCTGGTGTGTTTCCACGTAACATTCTTTTTTAATTACATTAACAGAAAAAAAATGCTTGTTTTACAGACCTTAGTTTAAAATGCTATACTAGTTCTTACTTACCTCACTCTTGTTCAGATCAGCGAGTCAGACAAAGAACACAGCCATCCTACTTCTGAAGACAGATTCCTGTTTGGTATGAAACAATTAAAGTGGCAGAAAAAATTGTGACCTAAGGACCTCAAGCTTTTCCTTCCACAAAGTCAGAATGCCCTTTTCCAAGCACCTGTCCCAGCTGCCCTCATAGGAATAGCAGAGTATGGAAGATATGAAGGTAAACTCTGACAGACTCTTGGCTGCCATGACATTTGACAGAAGCCAGAATAAATCACTCAGTCTCTGATCAGGTGAAATTACGTTACCTTAGGAAAAGACCAGCAGAAGACAGAAAGACACTTCTATCTTCAGCTGAACATAGCACAAATTCAGAATATTCTTCCCCTTTTTTTCAGCATTACAAACAACACTAGGAATAATTTTTTCAGTGTAGCATATTGGAAGGCATTGTCTTCCACAAGGTTGCTGGACTAGCTGTGGGTACCATGGCAGAAAAAGACTGGTGAACATGGCTAAGTGCTCAAAAGAATCTCCAGTTTCAGTTTGCTCTCTTCAAGTCTATTTTCTTTCTTTACTGTGTTTTCCCGAGGCTTGTGTTTTTTCTTTGTTTATGTACAATGACTTCTTCTGTCCTCTTCCCTACTCTGCCTACAAACAGTATTTTCCTTTTTATGTCCTGTGCTTTCACCTCTCAAGCCCTTCACCTTCTCCAAATGCGTTGCTTCTGCATTAAGACAGAGGAGCACAACCACGGGGGAAAAAAAGAAAGCAGTTAGTTCTTCAAAGAACTAGACTGCAGTCTCACTCCCAAACCTGAGTACATATTTCCATGTATGAAAGAAAAGCAGATGAAAGGCTGGTGAGATTTTTTGAGCTGTTGTGTTGTGAGGAGAAAAGAGAGGAGCTACCAAGGAACCAAGCCTGAACCAGTTTTAGGAATGTGGTCTTGAGAAAGGAAGCTTTTGGGACTGAGAATTTCACAGCAGAGCTGTAATCTAAGAGATTTATTTCATTCTCTGATGACAGAAAAAGGATTTTTATTTTTTTTAATGTTGATGTAAATAAACAAGATTGTATTATCAGTGTCTCCTAATGCAAACAACCTGCAAGCCCCAAAATCTGGCTCAGGTCAAAAAAGGGGTAACAGTATATACTTATGTATACTGAATAATGCATGAATCCCTTGTTCTCCAAGTGTGATATTGTGTTCTTTAGAATGTCATCATTAATCTGTATGGCAGAAACAGTGAGAGCAGGTCAATATGTTATTCAATATGTTTGAATAATTAGGAATTGATTAGCACACAAGAAGCCAAATGAGAAGACACATTTTCCCCAATGGCTGAAATTGTTGAATTAATTGATAAACCCAAGAATCTTTGAGTTCAAATTCTGTTACTTCTCTCACTCAGATTTTTTTTTTTTTAATAATTTAATGTTGACATATATCAGTGATGTTGCACAGTGGCTCTGGTCCTCTAGTCTTTGTAGTACAAAGGACCTTGTCCTTCCATTTCTGTATTCTTTTTTTTGTTTCCAGCTCTGTAAACTTTCATCCAAGTTACCAGACACCTCCTAGAAGAGGGACATTTGCCTGGAAACTCCCATCCCTTCTCTTCTCAGTTGGCTACTGTGGAGTCTTTCCTTCTCCTTTCTCTTTCTTTTTCACTTTCTCTCTTCCCCCTCCCCTTTTGTTTTAATTTTTGCCAAAAGTAACTTGTCATTCTTTGGTGCAGACCCTCCTAGTCTTCGTGCATGAGAACCTGTCAGGGAAAAAAGTGAACTTTAGAAAAATAAACAAGATTAGTCTTTCATTTACCCATCATAAAGCCTTTCCTTAAAGAGGAATTTTCATGAGAAACATAAAAGAACATCTCTATGTTGTTAGAGTGTTTTAATTTCTTTTAATCCACTTCAGTACAAGCTTGAGGCATATATGCTTTTTTGTGGATGATTACTATTTGGTATAAAATATTCCTTGAATGTGAGTCCTGAAGACCTCTGACCAGTGGCAAGTGCTTACTACAACTAGCCCATGCTTCCTAGAGTGACTTTGCAAAATAATTGTTGGTGTCATTAGCATCCAGATATCATGTGTCCTTGTAAGTACAGTGTTGACAACTAACCTAGGGATTTTCAAGAGAAGATTAGTATTGCAGTTCTTTGTGCTGTTTGTCTGCCATCTGACTCAGGAGTGAAGCCCATCACAGTGTGTTCCATTTTTTCTTGCATGAATATCCATCTAACATCTGGAATAAATCACTCAATTTATGTATTTTTTTTCATAGAATCGTGAGTTGTTTACTTTGGTAAAACACCTTTAAGATCACCAGGTCCAACTGTTACCCTAGCACTGCCAAATCCACCACTAAACCATGTCCCTAAGTGACACATCTACATGTCTTAAATATCTCCAGGGATGGTGATTCAACCACCTCCTTGGGCAGCCTGGTCCAATGACTGATAACCCTTTCTGTGAAGAAATTTTTCCTAAAATTCAGTCTAAACCTCCCTTGGTGCAACTTGAGGCCATTTCCTCTTGTCCTGTGGCTTTTTACTTTAGTGAGAAAACTGCCCCCCACCTGGCTACGGCCACCTTTCAGGTGGTTGTAGAGAGTGATAAGGTCTTCCCAGAAACTTCTTTTCTCCGTGCTAAACAACCCCACCTCTCTCAGCTGCTCCTCATAAGACTTGTGCTCCAGACCATTCACCAGCTTCGTTACCCTTCTTTGGACATGCTCCAGCATCTCAATGTCCAGCAACAAAGCTAGTGAGTGGGCTGGAAAGAATGTCTTACGACATCTGATACCTATTTCTGTTACTCTACTTTGCCCATAAAGTCAACATTCTAAGTTAGTTAGTGATTAGTTTAAAGACTTATTTTCTCTTCTGAAAACTAGGGAAAATAAATATCTTGCTAGGGAAATATTTCATTCTTTCTGCTCCCACCACAAATGCAGGATAAGCAATATTCTCTACCAGTGACAGGATTAAAATCCAGTATTTTGTGATCCATCAGTGCCGAAATGGGAGTTGTATACCATTGGCAGGGCAGGTCACTGAAAAGGAAATGGAATGTGTGCAGTACTGTCTATCAGTCATGTTATTGCTGAAATCTCAGACCTTGTACTTGTCATATTATGTGTGAAAAAGTAATTTATATATAATTATAGCATTTCTACAATGTGTTAGTGATCATTTCATTTCCTTTAGATGCCTATACAGTTATACTCCTGATATTAGAGGATTTATTCTACTGCTGAAGAAAGATGAAAGTAACACTAATAATATTTCTTAAATACAAAAAAATATTTGCATAATCTTTCTTGGTAAAGTCTAAGAAATACAGAGCGTGTCTGACAGATGATACAGATGACAGATTATGTTGAGATTATTTTTTGGCATGCATAAATTTAAGGCCAAAATTGCAGATCATCTAGTTGCTCATAACAGGTCATTGCATTCAACATTGTTTTTCAAAGTCACATCTTTTGAAAATAGATCAAATTTGTAATTTAAGCATTTTACCAGTAATGGAAAAAAATCAAAGATTACACATTCTCATCACTGAAGTTTTGTACCTTACCTTTTACAGAGGTTTATATGGATTCAATTTCAAGCCACTGGTTTCTGCTTTTCTCTCTCTTGCTAAGATTAAATAGCCTTAGCACCTGGTGTTTCCTCCCTGCAAACGCACTTTTATTTTGTAATCATCTCATAGCTTCATGTTTTTGATAAAATTGGATGGATCTATTTTTTCTCTCACTGAAATACATTTTCAACAACCCTTAAGTTATTCTGTATTTTTTCTGTACTGCTGAATTTTCAACAGCTTTTTCTAAACATAATTCCTGGACCTAAATGCAATCTCCTTGGATTACTCTTGCCAGTACTGTGTACAGCACAGTGATAGCAATGCACCAGGTGTTTTATATTTAGTTGGTAGCTTACTATGATTCTTATAGTGACTTTTAAGTCACTGCTTTTCAGGATACAATCTGTTGTATTTGTGGATTTTACCTCTACTCTTGATTTCTACAAATAGAACTTTGCTTTTTACATTAGTAAATTCTATGCTGTTTAAAGAGAGGCCTGTCATGGTTTGACTCTGGCTAAAAGCCGAGAGCCCACACATAGATCTAAAATTTCTCAGAGAAGGGAAAAAAACCCCTTGACTTTTGTGATAAGGATTACAAGCAACTGTTTATTAACTACTTCACACAAGCAAAACAGGCTCTAACTTAGAATGTTAAGAATTTACTACTACTGCAACTACAACTACTACTAAAATCAGAGCTTGAGAGTTTAAGGGTGAGCAGTTTGATAGTTGTTACAGACACCTTTCTCCCCCCCCACCCCTCCCTTTTAAGATCCTTCACCTTCCCCCAACAGCTCGGGAAGGCAGGTGTGTGTGTGTGGGGGTTACAGTCAGAGATTTTCTTTGCTGCTGTTCAGAAGAGTGAGAGAGTCTCACCTCAGCTTTCCTCGTGGGGTCTTCTCCACGGAAACAGTCTGTTGCAAACTGCTTCTTAGTGGATTT
>WEIV01010836.1:194632-235355 GCA_013390005.1 Calyptomena viridis | reverse complement strand
CTCTGGCTACTTAAAACCACAACAAGGCCAAACTTAGCCAGTGAGATAGATTGTTCTGCATGAATCCTTTTCCTCATCATTATTTATCATTCTGTTAACTGTATGGGCTTGTATAATAATTTTTAACTAGCTCACTAATGAAAATGTTGAATAGAATGAAGCCTTGAACCTTTGGACTGAAACACACATCCAGTAAATGGAAAACTTTTCAGTGAGAAGAATATCCATCTTGACAAAATGTCCAGCCCACAGCTGGATAAACACATTATGTGATGGGTGAGCAATTGGCTCATGGTTTGAGCACAGAGGGTAATAGTGAAGGGGGTGACATCAGACTGGTGACCTGTCACTAGTGGGGTTCCACAGGGCTCCATCTTGGGCCCTGTGCTCTTCAACACCTTCATACATTTATTGGACACAGGACTGGAAGTGATACTAAGCAGGTTTGCAGGTGAAACAAAACTGAGAGGAGCTGTTGATTGCCTTGAAGGCAGGGAGGCCCTGCAGAGAGACCTCAACAAATAAGAGGACTGGGCAATCACCAACTGTATGAAGTTCATCAAGGGGAAGTGCTGGATTCTGCACCTGGGATGGGGCAACCCTGTGTGTACGTACAGACTGGGGAGTGAGATGATGGAAAGCAGTGCCACAGAAAGGGACCTGGGCATCCTGGTCAAGGGCAAGTTGAATCTGAGGCAGGAGTGCCCTGGCAGCTAGGAGGGCCAACCATGTCCTTGGGGGCATCAGGCAAAGCATCACCAGCTGGTCGAGGGGTGTGATTGTCCTGCTCTGCTCTGCACTGGTGCAGCCTCACTTGGAATATTGTAGAATTTTTGGGCACCACAATATAAGAAAGACATGAAGCCATTAGAGAGTGTCCAAAGAAGGGCTTTGAGGGGAAGCTGTATCAGGAGTGGCTGAAGTCACTTGGTCTGTTCAGCCTGGAGAAGAGGAGACTGATGGGAGATGTCATTGCAGTCCCCCTTCCTCGTGAGGGGAACAAGAGGAGCAGGCACTGATCTCTTCTCTGTGGTGACCAGTGGCAAGATCTGAGGGAATGTCCTGAAGTTGTGTCAGGGAAAGTTTAGGTTTAATATTAGAAAGACATTCTTCCCCCAGAGGATGGTGGGGCACTGGAACAGACTTTCCAGGGAAGTGATCACAGCACTTGATGATCCTCATGGGTGCTTTCTAACTCTACATATTTTGTGATTCTTTGATTTTGTGAGTTCTTGAAGGTATTTTAATAAGGTAGCATCTTATACTGGATCTTAACCACGTTGCCATTGCATCCAAGTTCTTAGCTTTCCTTGTCTGTCAGTCTTTTAGGTTGATCACAGGGATGGTCTAGCACCATTTCAGAAACTCTCTGGAATTTCCAGGATGAATCTGACTTTCCTGGCTTAGTAAGTTCATGCATGTTCAAAAGGTATTTCAAGCTCACTTGCATGTGCAAGTTGTATATTAAAAGTTTCCAGAATGATTTCTGGCATTTTTGCACCTTACTTCATCTCTCTTCATCTCTCTGATTCCAGTCCATGAAATACAAAAACAACAAAAAAAAGAAAGGCCACCCCATAACCTGTGTGGCTTTACTGGGTAGTACAATATATAATACATATCAGAGGAGACATTTCACATCCTTTTGGGTGACTCCAGGGTCAGTCTAGAATTCAAGGTATATACTGTCCATGGTAACTTTTATTAAACTATTTACCACACACTTCATTGATATCATATGATGCTCATTTATTAATTGCAGCATAATGTACATGTCAAATCCTTTTCAACTCTATATATTAAGTGGATATAATTCCATTAATCAATCTTACGAAAGAATAAAATCCCTTTTGTTTGATAAGGCCTGTTTTCAAAAATATCAAAATTCTTGTCATTAATTGTGTTCCTCTCTTAAGTTTTTGGGTTTCTCCACAATTTTGCTTGGTTATGATGACAACCTAGTTATTCAGGTGTTGAAAATATTTATTTATTTAAAGGTGTTTCCTTAGATGATCACATATCTATTCTTCTGAAATTTTCTTACTGTCCCGGTGTTTATAATATGAACATGAATCATACTAGCTTTGCCAAGTAACCATTTTAAGACTCCTAACTATGAAACACGTCAATGTAAGCCTCTTTATCAGTCTTAGATGATTTGAAAAGGTTGTCTGTTCTTCAAGGATTCATTTTGGAAGTTCATCTCATATAATAGTTTAATTAATGATCTTGGTGGAAATGGTAGGAATGTGATAATGAAATTTACTGATGACAAAATTTGGGAAGTATTATCAATACAAAGAAGAAATCAGATGACCTAAAGGACTGCAGTAATATAATAGGATTACATTTAATAGTGAAAAGTGCCAGGTCATGCATTTAGGGACTAATAACAAAAATTTCTTCTAGAAGCTGGGTCCCGATCAGTTGGAAATGACAGCAAAGGACAATGATCTGGGTCAGCCAAAGTACGACAGAGAGCATGTCTGTGAAAGAGAAACTTAACACAAGTTAAGGTTGTATCTGATAAAGTATTTCCAGTAAAGAAAGGTGAGTATTAGTGCCATTGTACACTACAGTGGTGAGATTTTTCCTTTGAAATCCTCTTAAAGAGCTCTATCTGTGTCCAAATCTTTCTGAGCTTTGTAAAGTTAGCCTTTCTGAAGCACTGGATATAATATACCAGTTTGTCTACCTTGTGTTTGCCTGTTGCTAGGCAACCTGTTGTTCCTAGTGTAAGAATTAATTTGTCTGCACCCATCATAAGGTGATACCTTGTTGAGTGATGAATTTTACTCTCTTTGGAGCCTATGTACACTTTCATATGTAATTGTACTGTATGAAATTCAGTATATTATGTATTTAGGTAGGTTCCAGCCTGTAAAATCTTTCTTCTTGCACAATCATGACTGGTAACCATATCCCTCTAAAAGTAGAGGGGGCTATAAAGGGCAATGAAAGAAGAACTAAGGAGAACATCTATCCTTTACTGGATGGAAGGTGAAACAGAGTGACAAAGTATGTGGAAAAGGATAAGGTACTTCATGTCTTCTTTGCCTCAGTCTTCAATAGTAAGGACAATTGTACTCTGGGTACCAGCCCCCTGAAGTGGAAGACAGAGATGGGAAACAGAACAAAGCCCTCATATTCCAAGGGAAAATGGTCAGTTCCCTGCTGACAGACACAGACAGGTCTGTGGGGCTGGATGGGATTCACCCAAGGCTACTGAGGGAACTGGAAGGAGTGCTTACAGAGCCCCTTTCAGTCGTCTACCAGAAGCTCTGGCTAACTGGAGAGGTCCCAGGTGACTGGGGGTTAGTTAAGTGATGCCCATCTGTAAGAAGGGCCATGGGAACCAAACGGCGCATTGGACACAGCTGTGGGAACTCATGACACAATGCAGCTGGTGGAAAGATACAAGAATTAATGAGGTATCTAGTGGGGCAGAAGAAATAGCAGATAAGGCTGTGAACAGCTTGCTCATTGGAAAAAGAAACACCTGATGTATAACCTGTAAACTGATAGGACGATAGGCTGGAAATCCCTGCAGCTAAGACAATAACTTCACTATGTAGTAGTCAGCCCTTAGGTGTATTAAAAAAGTAGTGTACAGCAATAAACTTGTCTCTCCTTGCACCACATCAGGAGTCCATGCTGTAACTTGCTACAAAGGGCTAAATGAAAATTCCAGGGAACTACAAGCCTGTCAGCCTGACCTCAGTGCTGGGGAAGCTCATGGAGCAGATCATCTTGAATGCCATCATGCAGTACATGCAGGACAATCGGGAGATGAGGCCCAGCCAGCATGGGCTTAGGAAAAACAGATCCTGCCTGAGCATCCTGATCTCCTTCTATGACAAAGTAACCCACTTAGTGGATGAGGAAAAGGCTGTGGATGTAATCTACCTGTACTTTAGTACTTTGTACTTTGACACCTTTTCCCACAGCATTCTCCTGGAGAAACTGGCTGCTCTTGGCTTGGATAGGTGCACTGTTCTCTTGCTAAAAACTGGCTGGATGGCTGAGCCTAGAGAGTGGAGATGCATGGAATTAAATCCCACAGATGAATGGTCACTAGTGGGGTTCCTCAAGGCTCAGCATTGGGGGTGGTCCTTTTTCATATATGTATTGATCATCTGGATGAGGAGATTGAGTGCACCCTCAGTCGATTTGCAGATGACACTGGGTTGGGTGTGAGTGTTGATCTGCCAGGGGGTAGGAAGGCTCTGCAGAGATCTGGACAGGCTGGTCAATGGACAAAGGCCAGTTGTGTGAGGTTCAACAAGGCCATGTGCCGGGTCCTACACTTGTGTCATAACAACCTCACGCAGTGCTACAGGCAGGGGACAGAGTGGCTGCCTAGTGGAAAAGGACCTGGGGGTGCTGGTTGACAGCCTTCTGGGCATGAGCCAGCAATGTGCCAGGTGCCCAAGAAGACCAATAGCATTCTTCGCTTGTATCAGAAATAGTGTGGTCAGTAGGAATAAGGAAGTGATCGCCCTCCTGTACTAAGCACTGGTGAGACAGCCCCTCAAGTACTGAGTTCAGTTCTGAGCCCCTCACTTCAAGAGAAACACTGAGGTGCTGGAGCGTGTCTAGAGAAGGGTAGTAAGCTGGTGAAGGGTCTGCAGCACAAGTCTTATGAGGAGCGGCTGAGGGAGCTGGGGTTGTTTAGCCTGGAGAAAAGAAGTTTCAGGGAAGACCTTTTTGCACTCTAAAACCACCTGAAAGAAGATTGTAGCCAGATGGGGGTTGGTCTCTTTTTCAAAGTAACAAGCTGTAGAACAAGAGAAAATGGTCTCACATTGCACCAAGGGAGGTTTAGACTGAGTTTTAGGAAAAATTTCTTCATGGAAAGGGTTATCGAGCATTGGACCAGGCTGTCCACGGAAGTGGTTGATTCACCATCCCTGGAGACATTTGAAAGACGTGTAGGTGCGTCACTTGGGGACATGGTTTAGTGGTTGACTTGATAGGGCTCAATTACTAGTTGGACTTGATGATCTTAAAGGTCTTTTCCAACCCTACTGGTGCAGCCTCACCTTGAATATTGTGGCAGTTTTGGTCACCCCAATACGAGAAAGATATTAAGCCATGAGAGAATGTCCAAAGGAAGACAATGAAGATGGTGAAGGGTCTTGACAGGAAGCTGTATGAGAAGCAGCTGAGGTCACTTGGTCTGTTCAGCCTGGTTGGGCACTGGAACAGGCTCCCAAGAGAAGTGGTCACAGCACCAAGCCTGACGGAGTTCAAGAAGTGCTTGGATGATACTCTCAGGCACATGGTGTGACTCATGGGGGTGGTCCTGTGCAGGACTAAGGGTCGGACTTGATGACCTTGTAGGTCCCTTCCAACTCATCATATTCCGTGATTCTGTGACTTTGTGTCTCTCATACCTTTTAGTACTTTGGGCAACTTTTAGTACTTTGAAAATCACGAAGTATGTTAGGCTTTCACATTAAATCCACTGAAATCACTAAAAGGCAATAAATATATTGTAAGTAATGCTTTTGCAGAAGCTTATCAACATCTAAAATCTTCAGAAATCAATCAAAGTATGATAGATTATGCAAAGTTGCAAGAGTATCAGAAGAATAATGGTTGGGCATACGGTCTGTAGGCTCTGTGAACCTTATTCCCAACTTGAGGAAGCACACTGTCCCAACAAATCCCAGTGAAATGATTTATTAGACATTCTTGCATGGTGAACAATTTTTCCAGTGGTTTTGAGAGAGGACAGCTTTCAAAGTCCTTCTCAAACTAAGAACTCCTGTTGTAATTATTTGGAGTCTATAAACACTGAGAAGTTTGGCTTAGGCTGTTCTTCTGAGTTCCTCTAGGCCCACAAATTCACACTAAGAGGCGTGGAAGCCCTGAGTTCCTCTCGTGAGCTGTGTGCTGTGATTTGGTATTCATCATCTTCACAAGGCTAGTTGTGATATAAGTTTATTGTCAGGATCTCTTATCCCAGTCCTGAATAAAAATGAAGTTCCAGGCCTGGAAACTTCTCTTCCAGTTCTCTTAAACATATTGCTGGCCTCTTGAAATCATTAAACTTGTGACTCAAGATCCAAGTTGCCTTCCAGTTTAGCTAGGAAGTGAACAAATATCAGAGACAGATATTTTTCTTTAAAAATGCCTGCCTATGTTTGTTCTGTGCATTCCTGAAACTCAAATGCTTATACAAATATTTTTATTTCAGTGAACCAGCATTTTGTGACAAAGTCTTGCTTTGCATTAGAAATTTTTCATATTAAAATTCTGATGAAACTTCTGCAGGACTGGGCTTTAGGTTTATAAGGACAGAGGGAGCTAATACAGTGTCAGGCTTTCAGACAATATCATATTTCAAAGGAAAGTTGCCATGCAGTTTTGAACTGCATTACACATCCAATAAGAGTGATGAGACACTGATGAAATTTTGCAACACAACATGGACATTTGGCTTTATGTGATAAAACGCCACAGGTAACAAGCACAACCTTATTCACATTATTCCTAAGGGAGGAAAAAATGCCTCCTACAAGCCTTTAGAGCTGAGCTGGAAGGTAGCTTTATCACTTGCTCATAGCTGTGTATTGGGTTTTTTAGCCATAGGATTTACTCCATCACTGGACTAGAATACTTTTTTTTGTGTGTGTATGTGATTGTGCATGGAAGTAGCATATATTTAGAAAGAACAAAATAAAATAGAGTACTAGTGAGGGCTGCATGGTCTGATTTCTGACACTCTTTCAAAGGCTTCACAACTCTAGCTGAAATTTTATATTTTCTTCTTTCAAAAAAAAAAATATTTCATATGCAGTACATCTAATGCTTATCACTGATTTTCAGACTCTCCACTCCTAACATGAGCCAAAAAGAAATAGATATGCCTGACATATGCCTTTGTCTTCTCCCTAACCCATCTTTTCTTATAAATTCGTGTAGTTCAGGGAAAGGAAGGGCAAATGAAAGTAATAGCTAATGTGGTTTTTTGTGGAAATGGTCACAACAGGTATTTGAAACATGATAGTGAAAGCGTCTTGCAGGAAAACAAGACAAGAAAGGAGACATAATGGTAATTCTGAATTAAAAATACCTTTGAAATATTTAAAATTCTGCAAAGTTATTTTTGTTAGCGGCTACAAAAGATGTAAATCAGGGATGAGAAGTATTTCAAAAGAGGAAGAAATAGTTTCACAAATGGTTTAAGAAACTATTCACAAAGTTATTTGATATAGATAAATCAGTTGGGGAATATATATTTGAAGTGAAACATCAGTTTGCTAACCAATGTTTTCATGAAGTGTTCAGATTGTATTCAGCTTGCATTCACTGAGCAGTATATGGAGAAAACAAAGCTTTCCTTCATCCAAAAGGTTAACTTTATCCACTATTGTCCAGACAGTTCTTAGAGGTTTTCTTTCAACTTCATCGCCTGGATAGTTTTGCCTACAGTATGCAACTACAAGTAATCCAATCATTTATCCTCTCTTTATCCAAGTGCAAAGGAGGAGCCATTGGAGATGGTTTTCTGGGTAAGAAGAGGCTTCTGCTGTGCCTGCATCTGCCTTCTCCCCCTGTCTTGGACCATGGGAGCTAAGGGAGAACAGTGGATAGACAGTGGAAACATTTTCAACTAAATCTGAAGGACTCAGTGTGGAACTCAGAAGACATCATAACACACTCATAATGCAAAAATTGCCTTTCTTGGTAACCCAGAGAAGTACCCTGCTAAGAAGTACTGCTACCCCAGCTACTCTTGGGTTTTATACTAGGGAGAAAGACGTATGACAGAAACTCCTATTTTTTAGTGGAATGAAGCCAATAGAGAGTGTGTTGCAACCCATTACCTGATTCCTTTGGAGGCATCCCAGCTGTTGTTGGGAATGTGTCAGTGAATGTCATTACCAGCTCCAAAGGAAAAGTCTTGATCAAAACAACTGTATTATCACTTTAACCTTTTGTATGTCAAATCAGTCCCACAGAGTAGGAAGAAATTGGCTTGTTTTGAATCCTGTGTATCAGAGCTAATCATCTGACCAGCACATGGATTTCTTTTTCAGTCATTCTCTAATCTTGTTTCAATTGAAAATTATTTTGTCCGACCAGAAAAAAGGAAAATGAGAAACACATTTGGAAAAGTTTAAAACAACCCTCATTGCCATTTGCAATAAAATATTATGCAAATAGTTGCTGGCTAGAAAGGGGAAGGGGAATGTGCCAAGATAAAGTGATGAGGGAGGCAAATGGCATGAAAGAAAGATTTGCTTTTTGCAGACTTGACTACCTGACTGGTTGAGTTGACCAGAAAAATAATTACCAATCTCCTGACTCTTAAGAAGACATTATTGCAGCATCATGCATCACAAATGCTGCTTTTAGAAACAGTATCTGAGAAGCAATAACATTTGGCTACTGCAACTCCTATGATTTTGAAGTAGCCTTGCATTGTCCTTTTATCGTTTATACTCTTCACCACAATTGCTTCTGTCTCTTCCCCTAATCAGTGAGTAGGCAAGTGAACAGATTGTGTTGAGTTAAATAGCATCCTACTCATAACTCTGTTAACATCATCATTAAAATAATGTATAATATCACAAGTCTAGGTTTATAGTTTTGCCTGATCACATACAGGAGAGAAACTTAACAACTGTGCATTTACTATGCTGAGTATGGGAATAAAATGATAAACATGCCATAAATTTATGGCAGAAGTTTATATCTATATCTTGATTTTCTGATTCAGGTTATGGCCACTGCAGAAGATTATGGTTTCAATGCTTTGCTCTGCCAAATTCTAGAAAGCAACTATTTTATCGATGGTAAGTTATTTACTGAAGTTGATGTCAGTTCAGTCTGTTGTGGCCAGACTGAAAATAACATTTATACAGACAAGAAAAAGAAAACACTTGGTACTTAAAAGAGAGCAGTATTTGCCATCAGAGTATTGCGAGCATGAAGAAAACCTCAACAAAACTGACTATTAATTTCTATTAAGTGGTAATTCAAATAATTTTTTTACATGCTTTCTGAGATAGTTAAGCAAAGAATCTTTTTTTCCTGGAATTATTCAGGCACACAGTGGGAAAAACTCCAAGGAGATGAAAACTCTTACTTTAGCAGATGTAGCAAACAACATTCCTGATGAAATTTCTGGAGGACATTTTCAGTCTAACACAATTAACTTACCTCATATGTTTACGTTCTTCTTTTCTTAAATATTTCTGCCATCATGCACATCCCAAATTTAGCAAGTATTTAACAAGTTTGTTGTTCATAGACAGACCATTGATGTTGGTGCCATAGAATTATTTTTTCAATATTTTTGCTATGTCATCACAAATTTAAAGCTGTACCAAAACTGGAATTTCTTGTAATATCATGTTCCAAAAAAAGTGTTGATATACCTTGATATTTTGAACACACTAGAGATTTTCAAGATTTCCATGACTTTTAAGGATGGAAAAATTGTTTAGATTGCATATAGAACCACATCTACATGCTTTCTTGATGTTTGGTCCTAATTTTAGAAGCAAACTTCTTTCATCTTTATCTTGTTCTGTAAAATAATGATGAATTGCCTAAGAGATATGCTTTTATCTATACCTTTTCTAAGTCCTTGTACACATAAACAGACCTTTCCCATTACAACTTGAATAAAGCAAAGAAATTGCATGTGTGCTTCACATTCTGAAGGGAGTACAAATTTCATCGTGCCTATGAGTTATAAAATCCAAATCAAGTCACGATGAAGTTTGAGTTATAGGATCAGCAATGTTTTCTTACAATTTTTTATTTCTTATATTCATGCACAGTTCCAGACACAATGGTTTTTCTGGTCCAAGTGTGAGGTTCCCAAATGCTGCTATAATAAACAAAAGAAATAAACCTGTTACTTTTTTAATTGATCATTCCTCTTTAATGCCACCCTCAAATAGTATTTTCTTTTTCTTTCTGTAAAGAAAGCTTGATTCCACTCCAAATGAGTGTTCCATTTAGAAAAAAAGACACAACCAAATAAGGAATCAATTCTGTTATACATGGAAACTAGGTCTCATGGGAAGTAGTCTGTGCAGTATATCCTGCTTCTTGTTACGGACCACCGTATGTCTGATGTACATTAATGTTATAAAATATATTACTCTGATAAGCTCCATAGTTATTTAATTACAGTATTCTCTTCAGTGCAGTTGAAGTTATACAGAAGTAGTTCTACTCATAATTTTTTCCACCTTTATTTTGCACATTTTATACCCAATTTTCTTTTATGCAGGTGTGACACTGTTTTCAGGGAAGAATGTTTGGCATTAATCTCAGCAAGTGGGCTTATAAAGTGAGTTTATTAATTTTTAAACACTGTAAACAATAATGGCTGTATTAAATGAGCTGTTTATGTTCCAAGTTGTTTGATATAAATGTGGAATAACCATTGTGGAAAATTAAAGATTCTTATGGTGAAGATGTGTTTTGGATAAACAAGAGAATTCTTTTTTAAAAACTCTCTCCACCTCTTTGTTTCTTCTGCCTTGTTGTCTTGAACTTTTTTAGGTTTTTATTGTAAAAATACTCCTGAATACTTTTAATAAATCATCTGTATTACCAGCTTAGTTGATGGCATTCTTCTCTTTGGGTAGATACTGCCTGAAAACCTCAGTGGTGCATTGTGAAGTACTGCTCTTCCTTTATGAATGCCTCTCATCTTGATGCTTCTCACAAAAATTACTATTTTTTTATCTTATATTATCTTTCTATCTGCACATAGGATGGTTAGTCATAACCTGTGTCTCAGGTAGTATACATTGCCTAAGCAGTTTATAGTCTTTGGTCTGGACAGGAGAACGATTGCTTAAAATGGGTGAGAATGAAGCCACAGTGACGTATTGGTTAACATGACTGACAATGATTTTAGCTGTAAATCAAAGTTTCAACAAGTGATTTGAAGGCAGAGAACTAAAATCTGCAATGCTTAGTAAAAATTCTATGAGTTTGCATGGGACAAGTTGAAAATGTTAGAAAATGAAGTAAGTAGACAGTGGAGTCTGACCTCAAGAAACAAATTGAGGTAAAAGTTATCCCAAACTGAATTAGAGCTGTTAGGTCAGGAGTGGGCTGGAGCTTGAAAGCATATCCATTGATTGAGATGTTACAAAAATACAGTAATGAAGAAGAGTTGTCAGTTATCAGTGTGACACAGGTAGTGTTCAAGCCATAATTAGTCTTTTATTTTTGTTTGCAGGCAACACTACAAACTGCTGTAGAGTGAGACAATATGCAGTTTCAGCAGTTTTCTCAATGGTCCATATGTCTGAAAACTTTGCAAACACCACAGAAACCACTGAAAGCAAAGATGTTGCTTCCAGAAACAGACTGCAGGTAACATCTCTGGAAAAAATACCTGTTCTGTGATTAACTACTTTGAATAAATGCTTATGTTTATTTGAAAATATCTCTATGGGATTTGGTCCGGTCACCTGCAGAATAATGTATGAAAGCTTGGACCAGATCTATACTGACTTTTTGATGTGGATGCTATTAAGCATAAAAGTGGATATAAACCACATATTTGATTTTCTGCAAATGCATCTAAAACCGAATAAATCCCAGTGTAAGGTACTGTTGCAGATCTGTGGCTTTCTGCTGGAGAAATATTTTAATCAGAAAAATGTCACATGAGTTTATAGTGTCACTGTGACATTAAAAATGGAAAGAACATGTAACATATTCTGACTTTAGTATTATGAGACATTTAACTATGAAACTTTGAGAACATATTAGGAGATATATCCCTGAACAAGTTAAAGAAAAAATCAACAGTATCTGTACTGACACAAAACAGGGGCCATGGATGGTTTCAAGTCTAGGCCTGAGCTGTGCTGGCAAGGTCATTAACTGTCTTTCTGAGGGTTCAGAATACTAAAGCAGTGATCTGCCTCTTCTGCCTTCTCTGTCTGTTTTTTCCCTGTTCCCTCTGTGTTCATTTTCTGACAAACCAGGCTTGTGTTATGCTTAGAATTTTCAACAGTTCTTCAATAAAGTCTGCTACTGCAGTCAGTGACACCAAGCATCATCATAATTCCAAGAGATCAACTCGACATGATTGTGTCAATAAGTATTTTTGCTTTCTCAGCACTGAGGATTTCTTTGAGCTTCAAAGACTGTGAAGCAAATGTGCTTCCTGCTGTGAAGAAAAGAATGAATATGTGTATGGGTATGGGTATATATGTGTACATATATACATATATATATGTACACATATACATATGTATATGTTTAGGTATATGTATATCTCTATATCTCTATATGTCTATATGAATTTTGAACAAGGGTTTGTCTGCATGATAATGTTTTAGACAAGATTCTCAAGCAGAGAATGAATTCTGGATTATTTATTGTTGGGAGGGCATGGTTTGCCTAATCATAACTTATTCATTGTACATGCCAGTGGTTTTAAACATAATTCTTAATATTTCAGAGTGGTCAAAGAGCATTAAGATCAGTTTGTGCAAGTCTAGAATAGCATTTTCTTTCTTCAGGAATTCATAGACACAGTCTTGTATGCAGGTCAACCAACAACTATCATATTGTTTCTGATTCACTCTGAAGCATGTGATAAGTCTTCACTCCTCCTTCCACTTAAGGCAATTATTGTTTTAGAAACAAACTAAAACATGTGAATTTTATAGACTCAGAAATGGCTTTCTGTGGTCATGTGAATAGACGAAGCTTTGCGTACTCAAATGTTCAGAAAAAGCAGTGGTACACACAATGTGAACCTATGTGAAGCAGAATTTAATTTTTTGAATGGCACCATTTTTCTGCATTTTGAGTTAAAACTCTACAATTTTGCATACCTAAGTGGGAGTCAGAGGCCAGGATCTGCCTGAAAACTCTATCCACTGGGAGTAAGAGTTGTGTATGAATACAGCCCTGGAGTGAGCTTCCTCTTAACTGGTATTGTAGGATGACTCTGTCACAAAATAAACTACTTGATGATGCACTGGAATTACAAGACATATTATCAATTTTGTAGCAACAATGTAAAATTAAGTGGGAGTCAGAGGCCAGGATAGTAATGTTATTTGATTACCAAAGGTAATGTTATTACTGCCATGACTATATTATGACTGTGCATCAAACCTGGGATTTCACAACAATGTATTAAAAAGGTAGCTATAGTTATGGTCTTATCAGTAGACTTTCATGTTAAGGTATTAGGAGACTTTAAATTTACTGACTTAAAATAGCATTGTTTTCTTTTCCCATATGAGTACATGAACTTGTCATGCCTTCTTTTGTGTCTGAACTCTTACATAGTGAAAATTGTCACAGGACCAGATGAAGACCCAGCAGCAATAAGTCTGGTTGTAGCAGTTTTATTAAAAAAGAAATTTTTGAGTCACGGCTCCATACCATAATCAAAGCTTTAAATGTCTCTGTTCCCTGATTTGTCTAGTCATTAGGGGTCCAGGCCTAGCCTGGCCCACCTTCAGATTATTTTCTGGTTTTGGTAGATCGGTCTTGAAAGCAGGTGGTATATTTTGCCCCTCACAATAACTGAAAGCCATATGGTTAATTGCACATCTCCTGGGATGAGCTCAGGCTGCTCTATTTTCTAAGCATTGTGTGAGTTTACTAAGAGCTAGCCATTATACAAATGGTGTACAACCTACCATCACAGCCGACTAAATTATTTGTGTTGTTGACTGCATCTGATTTTTCAGATTTCCCACAGCATGGGCAGAGGTTGAGTTCCCACGTGCTAGATCTGTTGGCAATGGCCCATTAGGGAAGGAAGACCTGCATATAATTCTGGAAAAGGCACTCTGCACATATATTAGTGTCTTGAATGGAGCATCTGGGAAATCAGGCAAGTAGGTATTCAGTAAAGAAAGACTAGTATGCTTGTGAGAACTTTCTATTTGAGACTTAGAAATGGATATTAAGCAATCATTTTGGAGCTTAAGACTGAATAAGCATTCTTGGTGTGCAACATTAAGACATTTGATTTATGTTTGAGTTGAGTATGAAAGGTGGCTGAGTAATAAGATTAATTTGAAAGTAACTTAGAAGCTCTAATAGAAGTACTAAAAGATAACTTTTTGAGCATTCTATTGGCTAAGAGCAGTTTTACTGAATATAGACATGCCATTACTACATACTGAATTCTAGTGAGTTGTCTTGCAAACGATCAAGACTGACGATAACAGAAATGAAAATGCATGTTCCTGCTGGTGGTGAGAAAGAAGAACTCAAACAAAAGGAATATAGCACTACCATCTTAATTGTCCTAGCAAAGTCACGACCATCAGTTTTTGTGAGAAACCAAGTCCTGGCTCTTTTAGACTCAGATGAGGAAACTGGAGTCACGTCTTTGAGATGGGTAGTCTAGTTCAGGATCTCCAAAGTAGGGAGTGCACACACCTCAGGATGCTCAAAGCAGTCCATTGGGGAGCAGAAAGAAAATAAAAACTTGAGAAGCAGGCCTGTAAGAACCTCATGAAGTTCAACAAGTCTGAGTGCAAGGTGCTGCACCTGGGTCAAGGCAGTCCCAGACACAAAGACAGACTGGGAGAAGAACTTATTAAGAGCAGCCCTGCCAAGAAATACTTGGGATTCTTGTAGGTAAAAAGCTGGACAGGAGGTTGGAGCTGGATGATCTTTAAGGTCCCTTTCAAACCAAACCATTTTATGTTTTATGATTTTTCTACCATTAATAAATAAAATAAATTTTAAAATAATATTATCACATACTTTTTAATTTCTATTTTTGTATATGTTTTAGAATACATGTAATATGTTAGTACTGGAGTAAATATATACATTTTATAAATAAACAAACATATTTTGTATATGTGTTCAGAAATTTTTAACTGATGGGATGAGGAATCAAAGCAGTTTGGAGACCACCTCTCTAGTATGTGATAGCTTTTCTTTCTCTGGACTAATAAATAGTTAATTGCAAATACAAGAAAAGTACCACCTACAGAAAAAAAAGTATCATGAGAAAGAGGAACTCCTAAGAGTTTGGTACATCGAAAGACCACCTGAAATTGCTAGTACTTCTTTTGCCTGCATTGCTTTTTGTATTTCTATCATGTCCCTATTAGAGATCGGAAACCTTTTCCAATAACTGTCACTCATGCTAATCCCACAAAAATGTTTGATAAATTGTCTTTCTCAAATAATAGAAGTGTCACTAAAAATTCTAACAAGCTCTTGCCTGAAGTTCCCTGATTTATTTTGTGTTATTTATTTACTTAAAAGTCATTAAAATGAATTGCATTACATAAAAAATGATGGCCACTGCACTGGTGAATATAAATCGTATCTGTGAGGCAAAGGAATACATTTATCATTCTTGTGTACATGTGAGCTTACTCTCACACTCTCAAAGCTACGTGCAAGAATATGACTGGATGACTTCTAAAATTAATGATAGTTGCTGTGCAAACCATAGTTCAAAGAATCATGTGCATACACATACTTATAGAGGCTTTGTGTTCTGTATTAATAATGTTCAACAAATATAAATTTTATGCATAGAGTGGCTGATGCTGCATTTTACATAATGTTAATAAATTCAGAACATACTGAAACAGCATTAAATGTCAGCAGCTCTTCTGGTCTATGGCACAATGAATATATCTATCATTTTTACAAGAGTGATGCATATGCAGTCTCATGTTTAGAAGGAATCCTTTGTGCTGATTGGCCTTTGGTGGTACTTGTATACCAGAAATATACCTTTGTCCGTACAAGCAAGTTGGCTTTGAATATGGCCAAGAAAAATGTCAGTTCTTGTATGAGCAGAAAACAATGCAATGGACTTTATGTTATTTAAAGAGTAAGTAAATTTACACCAGCAGGAAGACTCCTGCTATACTTGTGGACAATATGGACATAGCATTTTAGTTCAGGAGTGAACTTTTGAAGTGAATCTCCTGACATGCCCCACTTGCTTCCTTCCATTCACACTCTGGGGTGGCCTTAGTACACATGAATAGGATTTTAGATTAAAGAAAGTCTGGAAGATGAGGTCCACCTGCAAATAAACATTTGGGCAATGGAACTAGATTAAGGCAAGTGAAATATATAAAAAAGCCATGGATATCCACTCACTACCACTGACTGTTTCACTCTAATGACCATCTCTTTGTCTTAAAGGCTGGCTAATTTGGACATAGTTTTTGTATTTCCTTTGGAAAGGGGTTAGTTTTCAGTGCTGTTGTGCCAGTAGAATCACAATGACACAAAGTCCATGAAATAGAACAGCCCTCATTAAGAAAAAAACATCCTTAAACATGACCTGGAGGCATTGCTGCTGTAAAAAGAAGCTTCTTATCACACATTACAGGTCAAGCAGTGAGCCATGTAACAGGCCGTTCAGTAGTATCATCAGTCATATGAGAACTACTCTTCTGTTTGCTCCTGTCTTAGTGAAACAATGACTAAAGACTGTCATAAGCTCAGGTCATATTTGTAGAAAATACAGGAAAGCTGAGGGATGCTTTATGCTTAAATGAACATAGTCTTTTTCTCACTGCTTGGTGTCTGGGTAGTGGCAGTTCCATCCAATTCTGAAAGCAATCTGATTTCTGATTAGGTTAATGCTGCTGAAGAAATCTAACAAATAAGATATTTATTAGAATGTTTTATGGGGTTCCAATTAATTATATTTTTTTCCCCTGTACTATAGGGAACATTAGCTTTCTGAGTTGGTTATTTCGAAAGTGCTCTTTGGGATGCATTAGGATGATATGGATTGCCTTCAGTGACTTTGGTTGCTTCGTGTGCTCAATTCAGAAAAAACCCCCACATTTTCTATCCTCATGCCAGGTTCGTAGCAGTTCAGATAGGGGCAGGACCCGCAAGTAGTACATATTACTAAATGCTGGGACCAGTTCCTCTAAGCAGGCCATTTTTAGAGTTGCTTATAGATTAAACAGTTTCTTAGAACAACATAAGGTCTGATAATAGCATGCCTTTTCTGTTGCTATTGTTAGGACCTTGGGAGGATACATAAAGTTTGTACATTACATTTGAAGAGACAGGAGACAAAGACCAATATGGATTTCGTACTTCAACTTTTCCTGTTGCCTAATGTTTCACTAATCATTAAACTTTGTTTACTTCCAGGGACTGAAAAAAGCTATTAAGTTCTTATAAATTCTGACTTAATTTTTGTAGATAAGATTTTGTCTTCCCCCCCCCCAAGTGTATTTGATTATTGGAAGGAGCAGATCATTGAAAGGATAATTTTTCTATTTTTTATTAGTAACTTTTACTATGAGCACATCAAAGTGATTTCTTGGTACTGGGTAATGCCTGTCATCTCCAGGTCACATGTGATCCCTACTCAGCTTTAATCTAAAATCACAGAATCTTAGGCTGTAGTCCAGTAGTCCACTTCAAAGTACAGGTAACTTTGCATGTAAAAGTGGGGTTGACTAAATGGTATGTTAGTAGAATATAACAGTTAACCACACATGTAACCATGTAAATACATCATGAGTAAGGGAAATAATCAGTCTGCAGAACCTTTGTTCTTCCCTTTGTTAGATGTAACACAAACCAGGAAAAAGTGATAGTGTTCATTCTGTCACTGTGTCTCTCACTTATTTTGCAGAGCATCAGAAAAGATTGAGGAGCACAAGTGTTTTGGTTTCTAGTGCTTTTAATTATTTCAAACAATTAAACTTCTATTTATTTTAACAATAATAATAAAAACCCACTCCCTATCAAATACCAGTGACTGATGGAAACTGTTTGTGAACTTGAGTATTTTATGTCACAATCAGACTTTTCTATAAGGAAATACATAAAATAAGAAAAAAAAGCATTTCTTTCAGATGTGCTTTATAAAACTACCTGGGTCAAACTACTGGACTTACACTAATGGTCATGGAATTTTATGTCAGTATTGTAAGCACAGTGGTAGCAGCAGGGGCTCTGTCTTGCAAGTCAAAGTGTTATCTCTGTCTGCAGAGTCTTACCTGGAAGAGGTGAGCAAGTATATCAAGAGCTAAGGGTCTCTTACCACAGAAGATCTAATTTTCTTTCTTCCATGAACTAGGAGAGAAGGAAAGAGAACAGCTTGAGACACAACGTTAATGCTCTTCTGCACACTCTGTTAAGTACTTAGGGCTTCAATGTCTGTGCTGTGCATCTCTGAATAGTTATTAATAGCAAAAATTATACCATCGTAAGCCCCAGAAAATCTGAAAAAAATTTTACTTTAGATCTTTTCCCTCACCCTGTCTTATGTCAAAAAAATGCCTATTTTAACAGCCACTTTTAACTTCAACTTTTAAAATCATGGAGTGAAATAGAGAGTTATCCTAGGTACAAAACTCATATTAGCTTTTACTTGAAACTTCCCACATCATCTTTTTTTTTTTTTTTTTTTTTGGTCTATTTTTTTCCCATAATATAAATAGAGTTGTTAATAATGCTTCACACCACTGTCACTGAAAAGGGGTAGTAGTTTTTCATCATAAGCCTATCTTCCATGTCTTATCATAAGTGGTCTTCTTCAAAATTTGCATGCAAGATCTGTAGCCAGAGCTTAGCTTTTGACCAAGTTTGATAACATTTAAGTCAGTCTTCTAATTTAATTTTTAATAAAAGGTGATAGCGAAATGGTGACATAATGATGGATGACTGAACTACGGTGTGTCAGGGCTTTTCAGTAGCCTGTCTTTCTGCCAGCAATTGGACATGCTGTGATCATAAGTGCCAAGGAGCTAAAACAAAATGACATTTCTATTTCCTGGTACTGCCAAAACTGAAGTTTCAATGCTCAGAAAACACAGAAGACCATTGTCTTCCTTAACACCTTGTTTATTCCAGTAACTAGCTTTCTGATACATTTCATTTGAAAATGAAGCAAAATGGGGCCCCATAAATTTAGAAAAACGAAAACCAATTCCATTTTCCTACCAAAGATTATAGAAAGAAGACATTTTATTGTTTTACACCTGATCCTAGAATGAAAGGCACTCCGAGTCTGTCACTTAAAATCCCATTTTTTTGATATTAACAGTACAAAGGAAAAGAGGATTGTGTAGATAATCTTATATCCCTTCAGATGCTGGGAAACCCTAGATGCCCAGTGTCTAACAGATCTCCAACCAGGGCACAACACACAGTGTGGGTCCTATCCATGGAAAGTTTACTCCTTTTTTGCTCATTTGAAATCTTACACATCTTTCTTAAAAGAAAACAATTGTATTAATAATTTCTACTGTCAAGAAAAAAGAACGTTCACGTGAGACTGTCTTGCTGCACTTTTTAAAGGCAAGGTCACAGAGGTGGTGTAATTGCTGGAGCTGCGTGGGAGCTGTGCACAGGCTCTGCTGTGACAGCGAGGTCACTCTGCAGCCAAGGGGTATGTGCAGCACAACAAACAGCCTGAAGGCCCGGCTCTACGTGCATGATAGCACAGCACAGACCTGCACCCGTTCAGAATAACTCTTGTTTGGATCACCAATTCTTTGAGTTACAGTGCTCTTCTGCGTAGGATTGCCCCAGGGGTGCACTTGTAACCTCAAACACCAAGGATTCCAAAAGGCTGGTTGGTAACACTAAGTTTGTGCTGGTCTTGTAACTATGACATAGAATCATGGAATCATAGAATGGTTTGGGTTAGAAGGGACCTTAAAGATCATCTACTACCCAACACAGGCAATTCCCTTTTGGAAGTGGGTTGTGCTCAGTGTCTCTGCTACCTCAGATCTCTCCTTATGTATGGTATAAGTTCTTGTCATTGGACTTCTTCTTTTTGTAGCATTTAGCAATGCCAAGCCAAATGCAACTCTGCCTAGACAAACAAAATACGTATTATGACTATCTCTCACAGGTTGGGGTAATTTGTGATGTCACAGATGGAGAATTACACTGGACTTATCCTTAACAATAGATGTATTCTTACCCCCCAAAAAACAAAAATAATTTTGCCAATTTTGATGTGATGCTCACAAGTGAAAGATACACGTGTGTTATGATTCATAAACTGTTTGAAAACTCCTCTGTGACTCTGCACTATCTTGCCATTTACACATCTGATGACATCAGTGCTTCCTCTAGAACCTACGTCTAGAATTTCTGGAACTGAATAGCAGAAGCACACAGAATTGAAAGCTTTTAGGAATTTGTCTATTATGGATTGCTGGAGAGCTAGCTTTTCTTCAGTGGCTCAGTTACTCCTTTTTTCACTTCAGAAGTTCCTCATAAACATTGCACTACACGGCCAAACTAAGGACAATGGATGATCTACTTAGTTGTCCCAGGATGGCACTGTAATTATGTATCAAACTCATGGTTCTTGGAATCAGATTTGGACAAATACATGCAAGTATGTAAGCACAGTGATCTTAAAAGCTCTGTTTGGGGTGACATCCTCAACTGGGCAGAATTAGGACTATCTGGTGGTCTGCAATGCTAAACAGAACCGGGGACAGAAAACAGCAATATGAAGTGCCTGTCAGCAAAAGTTTACACAGGACTGAAAGACAGGAGAATGAGAAGCCGTTGGGAATGTCATTAAGGAACTCATGCCTGGTTTTCTGCCTCGTTATAGGCAGAAAAATTTCTTCAAGGGTGGAAGAGTCCAAGGATACTAAAGTTAACCTCATTGACTATAAAATGCCTTGGAAGATGTAACTTCTGCCAAGTACCAAGGAAAAAGTGACAAGTGATTCCTTTGTTGCATAGATCAGTGTGGGGTTTGATTTCTAGTGACTGGAAATGATGATACTCAAGATACAGAGGAAAGTACTTAGATCTCAGCTATGGCCAATATCAGTCTCTAAGCTCTATTTACATTTGACCATGTCTGATGCTTGACTATGAGTAACAAATCCCTAAGTATTCTAAAGTTTATTCTCTCTTAATAACATCTAAAATTTGAAACGGTTTCCTTATATTTTAGTTGTTCGTGAATTTCTAAAGAACATAGAGTTACATCCAAATCAAGCATGACTAGAAAAGGTAAAATATTGCTTCTAATGAAGTCAAGAATTTTCCAGTGAGACCCCTTCACAGTTAATGTCTGTAAAGTCCTTTTCAGTGTTTAAATATGTTGAATACCTATTTAGTTGTCCTGAAACTTCTGTCACACTTGGCAATTTTACTTGAATTTCGCACAAATTCTCTAACAGGTCACTTATGTGAAATGAAATGCCATGTAGAGGGTTTGATTTATGGGGGTTGATAGACTGAGATTGCACTTGAAATTATTCTTTGGATTAAGAGTGCAGTATCTACAAGCCTTGAGGATATGCAGTTAGTTATTGTCAGGAAAATTATCTTTCAACAACAACAAAAAAAATAAAAGCATTGCTCAATCTGAGTGTTAGAGAGGGAAGAAATAGAGATGAAAATCATAATTTATTGGTAGATCTCTGCTCTGGCATCATGTGAGTCCCAGTGCCACTATGGAAATACTTGGAATTTCAGGCCAGGGATGATGGAAATAAGCTTTGAAACACATTTCAGACTCTGACGATGGTATCAAATCATCTGAAAATCTGATCTGATCAAAAGCTGATCAAAGAATCCTAGATTAAGACAGGGTGTTAATCTATGCATACTTGGTTATGGAGGAAGAGGAACACATAGATATCATATTTCTAGGTACATTTATTGCTGCATAGAAAGTATGAAGGGCACGCTCCTCTGTGTTTTAGCTAAGCTCTCAAAATAGCAGCTATGTTGACTTATGTAATACACAAATCTTCTGGGCAGGTGGTTTTGCTGAGTGTAATGCAGAAATGAAACACTGAAATGGTGCAGATGCAACTCAAAACTCTTTTAAAATTTGAGTAAATAGTCATGGAATTAGTTTAAAATATTAGTTCTAGCCGTTATTCCTTCCATTGAAATTTACAATACTTCAAAACATGAAGTTGCTAATGTGGTGAGGTTCTGTTCTGTACATTAACCTAGGAGTAATTTCATTTGCTCTTGATGAATGCTGCTTCAGTTACTGCTAAACAAGCAGAAAATGTATAGCTTAGTTATAATATCCCAGTTGTGCCTGTTAATTAATAAACATCTGCCTAGAAAGATACTAGTTTTCAGACAAATTGTGTAGCTGCTTGGTATCCCTGCATTGAATTTCAATGTGACTGAACTAATGGCATAAATGTATGGAAAGTATATGAAACGACAGTGTTATATCTTCAAAATGTGGCTCATGTTCTGCTTGAGTATGAAGCAAATAGTGGTTTCATAACATTTCTTTAAGGCTTGAGTGATCAAGGGTAAGGCATTGTCAGGAATATACCAGTGGAGTGTCTTGTAAGTATGGATGTGCAGAGTTCATCCCAGGGAAGCCTTGGTACAGATGCGTAAAGGATTTTCATTGTAGCGTGACTTGTAAGCACTAAGTGACCTATTCCTGAGAAGGTCACCTTGTCTTTAATACCTTTTTTCCTAGCACCTCATATGATGATGTGTTATATGATAAGGCTGCTAACGTGATCATGGCATGGTGTCTCCTGGGTAAGCCATGTTAGACCAAATCAGTTGGCATCTCATAGGAATAACATATTTACTAGGCTCGGAGGCTATATGACTTCATTCAATTGACGGTGAACTTTTTCCAATTTATCACTTAGAAACAGATGTACTGATGTTGATACTCTTAGATTTAATTTTTTGCTGGTGCATAATTTAAACTCAGGTCCAGTCAAGGTTAATTTATATTTGTAATCTTAATGCAAGAAACAAAGTGTATTTGTCCATCTGTGAAATGCCTATTTTGTATTCTCTGCTCAAGCCTAGCAACAGAAACACTTAGCTTTCTGAATAGTGACTTATTCCAAGTAGAATGTCTTTGTAATAATATTGCACATCACAGCTGTAGGTTACCTAAATAATCATTATATCCATTACTGTTCTTTTACATTTTTCAATACAGCTATTATGTTCCATCAAAACCAGGTAAATGTATATTATAAGTAGCAAGAAAACCAGCAGGTTGATAATTGCTCTATGCTCACTAATGTGAATTACTAGCTGGCTCATCTATAATTGTAATTAACATCTCCTGCCTCAGCTTTGCAATTAACTGATATTACAATTTTTTGTTATATATTTAATCTTTATGTTGTTTCTCTGGCCTGTTTCTCTGTTCTGTATTAAATTTATCAGCAAACCTACAAACTATACATGGAGCTGCCATATACATGGAGCTACTCATTAGTCTCATGAGGCCCTTGTACATAGACTGGCTGCATCTCCAAGGAATTCACAGTCAACATACTCCATTCTGGTTCAGTAAATGTTCCTGCTGTGTATCCTTTCACTTTTGCTGAAATTGTTCTATCTTAATTTGAATTCATGTTGTGAGGTTTCTGTGCCTATATTCACTTCATGAACTTTTCTTCTAGATACTGTGTTTTGGGGAAGTCCCAAACAGAATGGGTAAGAAATTCTGGGGCAAACCCACTTTCCACTAGAAAGATTTTGAGAGGAGAGATCCTCAAAGCCCTGGTTAGGCTGGATGAGGTGCAACCTGTCACCATCCCAACCTGCTTGGTTCCCAGCTGCCAGGCTCAGGAGCTGCCCAACTCCATGACAGCCTCCAGAGTGGGTGGCCATCAAATCTATCTCTCTCTGCTTCCCACTTCTCTGGCACGGAGCTCTGGAAACACAAGGCTGCCCTGTTCCCACAGCCTGCCATCTGCCTGGGAGCACCCTGCTCCAGGGGGACTACCAGATGCCCAGCTTTGGCAGTTGGGCAGCTCTCCTGCCTTGGCAGGCAGGCAAACAGGCAGGCAGACAGGCGTGTTGGCTCCGGGGCTGCCCAGCTCTCCTGCTCCTGTGCCCTGCAGGCTTCTCTGCCAGATGGGCAGGCAGGAGGCAGGCTCCCTGCATGGCTACCTCCCCAGGCAATCTGGGAACCTGAAATCTCAGGGAGAAGGTTTTGTTTTTGAAAGAAAATACACATGGGCAAATTAATATGTGGAGTGCAGGAGGATGAATTTTCAGGGTGCTGCTGAACCTGTGGGCTCTCTGGCACGCAGGCAGCGCCTCTCCTAGTGACTTCTCTGATTCCGCTCTGGAGCTTGCCCATGGATGCCAAGCAGTGCCCAGACTGCACCACCACAGCCTTGCTCATTGTAGGCTTTCTCTCACTTCCACTGCAGAGAAGCCCTACAACATTTTTGCTACTTCAGACTGTGAAAAAAAAATAACTGTACTTAAAATTGTACATAATATTGGAAGAGTTCTTGTCTGCTGTCCCAAAAAACTAAATTCGTTTTGGCCCAAAATTCTGTTTCCATAAAGCAAGCAAAAGTATGAAAGACTCTTTCTCAGGCTTGACACCATAGAAGAGGCTTTATGGGCACACTTCCTACATAGTCTTGTTGTTTTGGATAGAGGAAATAAAGGAACATGGATGGAGTTCTATCCAGTTCTTTTCAGCTTGGACATAAGAGTTTTTGACACTAGGTGGTACTACAGACAAAGGCCAGTATTTTCAACCTTTGATGATCAGGAATCGGCAGCTCTAACCCTGGCATCTAATTTGACGGCCTGATTATTGGCTTCTGCATTTCACATGTTCCTGAGATAAATATATTCTGTTAGATCTGTTTCTGGAGCATTGTGGTGTGCGACTGCCAGCTCCCTGCATTTGTCTTTGTTATCAGTTAGGATTTTATCAGTCAGGAATCTTGCAAAAAATCTGTGAAATTATTTGATATGGTTTAGGGGTAAACTAGCATCCAGTATCACTTGTCAATACAAAAAGGCATGTATAACATTTTGAGCCTTATGTGTTCAATTCTGAAAATATATTTCTCAAGAGCGACACTGGGAATATTTTGCTATTTCAGCTGCCCCCTCAACACTTTTCACTGTATACATTTTATGGCTTTATTTAGAGCATGGGGATCCATATACCAAGGGCGTTTCTGAATATATTCTCCTTTCATTTAACGTTCTTAGGTAGATCAGCATGTTATTTCCTTGAATTCTCACTCCTTTTCCTCAAATTCTGTGTTTTTTCCCTTTCTGTTTCTCTGCAGCTATCTCTGCCTCAGTCACTGCTAGATCAAGGATCTCTACTGCTTCTTGTAATGTGCCATGCTTGTTTAGGAATGCAGAGTTTTTCATTTGTTACCCAAGACTGTAGAAGCCATTAGATGTGATTTTTGCTAACAGTTAAAGTAGGAGTGAAACTTCTTTGGATGGTGAAATACATTTGATACCAGAAGCAAGGAACTCAAGCCTTAAAAAATCTATAACTAGTTTTTAAACTTTATTTTAATTTTTTTTCTGTAGTATCCTGTCTTTTAACAATCCAGTTTTCTACAGTGTTTATTACTGCAGAAGTTAAAATCAATGTGAATTAGCTATCCCTTCACAGGCATCTCAAGGAACTGCCTGCTGCCTGCCCATATGATTCAAATCACCCTTAAAAATACTTTGTGTATAAGACAACACAAAAGTGGTTACAACAGTACAAGATGGCTTTTTTTTTTCCTGAAAGATATATAAGCTGTACTAAAAATACACTATTACATGTACCAAATCTGTCATCTATAGTGGATTTAATGGTGAGAAGATTGACTTTTAAGTAAATAAAAGTATTGACAAGCAACAGAAGAGCAGATAGCACATTTTTGTTCACTGTGTAAATAAATACCAACAGGAGAAATGCTTTGTTCAAATAATGTAAAAAAATAAGAAAGAACAATAAAAAAGAATTTTTTTTTTCCTGGATGAGTAAGCTTTTTGGATGTAGATTTGCTTAGTTGTATATAGACACGCGTATACACTTATTTAATAGCTATGTTGTAGTGAGGTAAACGGGAAATCAATACAGTTAGTTTTTTTAATTGTCTTTGTATTACAGATATTTTCAACTTTACATATGAAACAAGGGTAAATAGAAGTGAACATGACATATTAAAAATATTACTTCAGTACACAACTATTTTTTCTGCCATAAATTGTTTATACTAAAGAAAGGAAATCACCAATAGTATATATAAATTAGTTAGAAAATACTTGTTCCTGCTTTTAAAAGTGAAAGGGAAGTGGAGCTAGCTGATATCACACTTCAGACAAATAGATTGAAGGTCTGAATTCTTCCCTGTCCAGTTTCTAACCATGTGGGGCTGCAAGATGAGGTATAGTTTGCACTGGTGAGGTTTGTGTGAATCCCAAGCCTATGTAGCAGGCCTAAATATCACTGGTCATAGGCTGGAATTACTAAATGATGAGATTGACCCATTAAGGTTCATTTTGACTCATCATACTCAGATGAAACCTAAACTCACAAACACTTAGCAATAAATTGTAACTACAACTTTTCCTATTGCTATGCATTGTGTGAAGAGAAGCTTTTGTGGCAGCTGATGGAAGCATTATCTGACATCAAATGCAGTGTCCCTGAAGGAAAGATCAGAGCAGTGACAGCTGCCACAACCCTTCACAGCCAACAGCATGCTCCATGGGTTGATGAGGTAGGGCAGGTGGAACCATAGCGTCACTTCTTTGCTTGGGGTGTCTGAGCATTTCTGCTGGTTTTGAGCTCTCTGGGTTTTATTTGCTGAGAACATAGACTATGTTCATTTTTGTCCACATGCTAGGATTTGGGGGACAGAAAAGGACTATGTATAACCATGTAAGAAAACCCTTGATATGCTCCTATTATAGCTATTGAGGTCATCCTGATTGTACCTTGATTAGCTTTACTGCATAAATGGGCACGGCTGCTTTTATACATATTGCACTCCCTTTCACTTTTCCTTTTCTTTAAAATGAAATTAAATGTCTCCTAAAGTACATGTAGTAATAAAAAGTAGTATCTGGAGAAAGAGTCAAGAGATATTAAAACAATTTAATTTTAGCAGCTGATTATAAATCAAATTAATATTGCAGGAGGGCAGTAGTCTAATTGCATTCTAATTACATGACAAAATGCCTGCCCCAAATTAATCCAAAACTCTAGTGCTAAACGCTACTTTTATAGGTAGAAAACACATTGCAAACTCATAACATCAGCTGTCTTCTCTGGGTGTTTCCTTTCCTGAACAGGTTCTGCACCAGGACATGGCTGAGGAGGGCAGGCCTGCCAGGCTGAGGTTCCTGCAAGGCCAGTGCTCTTGCTGCCACAGAGTGGGATATGTCAGTTAATTAGAGACAATCAGACTAATACCCAAACTGTTTCTCTTGGGCTTGGCACAGGCATGACATGGATTATTAGTACATCCTAACAAAAAAAAAAGGTAAAATATTCAGATTAATAATGACCTTGCTGTTGCCAGTACTACTGGAGTTAATAACACTTAGATTGTCATCATTCTTCTTCCTTTGTTTGAGAAATGTGGGAGAGAGCCTAAGCTACTGGAGATGTAAGTGGAGGAGGCAGGTCTCAAGGAAACTTCTGAACAAAGGTCTATCTGCCAAACACACTTGAGACTGTATTTTGCAAACTTTGAATTTCTCTATATTTTGGCTACTGTGCTGATGTGGCTTCCTCCTTTTCCCTTCTGATTACTTTGCAAAGTGTTGAAGAGGGAAGTCATGGAAGATAAGGGACTCAGAGCTGAGACCATCAGTGAATGCCTTATCAGGCTCTTCAAACATGGTGGTAGAGTGGTTAATTTTTGGCTAGTTTTCTCTTCTACCAAATGGTACACGGGTTTATTCTTTTTTGCAGCAATGAGCTGTTTCTGCTGAATGCCCAGTTCTGGTATTACCTATGAAGAAGTGCTGTGGTAATGCATTTTTTTCAAAGTAAAGCTAGAAATTTTCACAATAGCATGCTATTTACAAATAAAATAACTGGAATGCATCTGTATTGCTTTTATAAGGATCACAAACACACCTGTATGGATAAATTAAGCTTCCTTTGTCATCTTCCAGTGTCAGCCTTATTTTCTTCTCTCTATTCTACTTTCCTTTAACACTGCAAAATTATGATATCTCTTCTATAAATGGCATACATAAAAAAATTCATTGTCTGGGCTTATTATTAAAGGTCTTCTCCCCCTACCCTCTCCCCCCTTTTTCCCTTGGCAGCTATAAATACGTTGCTGAAGATAGCAGACATGCAAATCCATCCGTATATCCTTCAGATATGAACACTTACACTGGAGCCAAGCATTATGGCACTGCACTCTGGAAAGTGGAAACTCTGATCTTCAAATGCACTTAGAGAGCTGACTCCATTGATTTCAAGTACTGAAATATTTTAGTGACACCGAGTTTTAGGAAACTAACTCTTATTGACTTTCAATTAGGATCTTCAGAGTTAAATCTTGCAAAATGCTGAGTATTCCTAAAATTCAGTGAGTACCCACAGCTTTTCCTAAAAACAACTGGCTTTTAGGCTGTCCAACACCTTAGAAAACTGCTCAGCACTTTGGCAGGTCAAGCTTCTAAAAATGCTTCTGTCAGGTTGCTATAATCAGTTTGAAAATTCATGGCCACTTTTGGAAATGCTTGCAGATCCTGAGTGTGCAGCTTCAGTATGAGATATTGAAAGTGGTTCACTAACAGGAAGATTTTATAATAGACAACCAGACATAATCACTTTATTATGAGTCTCTCCTAACAGCTTGTAGAAAGCTTTGTTGTTCTCTAACCATTTCTTTACATTTAAAAAGTGATCATTCTGTCTCTCTTAGAGAACTACAGCTTTCCACTATATAAATAGTACTGTCAGTGTTACAGAGTATTGACTCCACATACCATAATACAGCATTATGTCAAACCAGGTGCCCACTGCAGTGTTTGCCACATTTTTGGTATGATGAAGAACCTCGTGAAATATTTCTATCTGGATGTGAAAAAAATAGTGATTCGAGTAAGGTTATGTCATCCTACAAGGAATATTTTCTCTTTTGTCGGGTAAATGATCTTGTTTAAAACAAAAAAGAACTGTGACAGTGAGTTCTGAAGAGCCTGACTTTTAGCCTGTTGCCTTGAAGTGGATGCTGGTGCTCTGTGTCAGGCACAGACTCCCTGAGAGGAGCAGGGCAGGGGCTGGGCATGGCAGCACAGGATTCCGGGAAATTATGTGCCTAGTAGGTTAGGGCTGCTAGCTCTGAAGGAATATAAGACGTATGAGAAATCAAAAGGGTTTAAGTGTCTGAATCCCATCTTATTCTGGAGATCATTTCTTTCTTCAAATTCTGAGAAAGAATGAAATCAACCTGCACAGCGTATAGATAGATACTCTGTTTCTAAACTACATTTAAGGACACCTTGAGAATACCTTGTTAATGAACATGAGTAAAGGAATGCTTACTTGTCAGGCATGATTGTTGTACCAGGATGCTCATGAGACTGAATGAAGTGCTGAAGATGATGTCCAGAAAAATAATTTGGGAAACTTTTAATTAAAATGTGAGGTGCATTGAAAATTTCTTTCGGATTTTGTGATTTTATGATTATGCATCATCCATTCAGTTTTCAGGACTGCAACTTGCAGTTAACTCTATTGTAGAGATTTCAGCTTTTTCCAAAACATGGCAGAAGGCATCAGACTGTATTAAACAATTATGGCGGGGAATATTCAAGTTAAGTGTGAAGCTTGCTTAAGCAACGAATAATTTTAAAAGTAAAATTAAGGTGGTTTTATTATTAAATATTTTAAAATGTATTTTTAATTAATTGTCTAAAGACATATTTTTGAAAAATTGAAAATTTGGCCCATTATAGATTTCCAAGTTTCTGTATCATTCTTGTCAATTCATTTTTATTGACTAAACAAACATTTAAAGGTGGTTTTATCTGAAAATATTGCCTGCATGTGGATTTACACAGATGAAACTAATGCAACAAGAATGGAAACTGCTATTTTAACACAAATACACAAGTAAACCTAACTTTGCAGTGTTCTGTTGGTTTTTCAAAGTTCCTAAAAGAATACAAAATGTATTTCCAGCTTCTGTTCTGTCTAAAGCTTTTGTTTACTTTTGGCTTCCACAGACTAGAAAAATTCTTAACTATTGTTAATATAATTAACATCACTTCTACTTTCTGGTTTCCTATGACAGCAATTTTTAAATGCCAGTGTTAGTAATTTTTTAACATATTTGATTATTCCTTGAATTATTTTGCAAGTATTATTTAATTCCTTCAGAATTAATTCATTATAGATTTCTATATGGTAATCAGTTTGAATTTTTAAACTAAGCATTAAAGAAAATCCAACAGGCAGACTTAGCTTTTGATCATGAATAACTGGAATAAATTCTGATAATTTTTGGAGCTCCAGAGGTTATTCTAGATGTTATAGTTAAGGCAAGTTTGATTTGGTAATGAACAGTAATTGCATAGTAA
Organism: Calyptomena viridis; assembly: GCA_013390005.1. Classification (NCBI taxonomy): domain Eukaryota; kingdom Metazoa; phylum Chordata; class Aves; order Passeriformes; family Eurylaimidae; genus Calyptomena; species Calyptomena viridis. The sequence continues at coordinate 205,061 of WEIV01010836.1, read as the reverse complement.
TACAATAGTAATATTTATAGAGAAGTCAAGTATATTTCAGTTGATCTTACTAATATCACTTTAAAATTGTGATACTTTGGGAGGTACTGCCTTAATATCAGATGCATTTTAATAACAGCCTAGATCAGCTTCTCCATCCCTACTGGGAATCAGACAAGCCCCTTTATTGTGAATTAGTGTTAATAAGTCTTCAATAGATTCAGCTGTGGGATAATTAATGACTCCCTCCTCACCAGAAGAGTTCAAAAGGGCTTCATGCAACATGCTGAGCTATTATCCTCTGGTGGGGTCATGAATTATGTCAGCCAGTTAACAGCAATGGCTGCACAACATATTTGGAAATTATATAATCAGAATAACCCAAACTTTTAGACCTTCCTTGTGAAGGCTTCAGTCTTCTGCAGAGGAACAATTGAAGGCTATGTCACAATGTATTTACAGGGATAAACATACGTGAAATTGGCTTCTAAGTTTTCTGAATTCGGCTTCCTTCTCTGCAAAGTATAGTTTGTTATAATCCTGGTGGTTACTTTCTTATACCTTATGAGCATTTACAAACATGTGACACATGTATCACTGTGCTAATTCTCACCCAACAGGTGAAGCAGGTGGGAAAACCCTCCTGTTATTGCAACAATGTTTGCTGTTATTTAGGTGTGGCTTTCCTGGCCCAGGAAGGAGCTGTAAGGGGAGAGAGTAAGACTGCTTCCACCTAGTCCTTTTTTGTTATGGTGTGCTTGGATGGAGAATCTGCATGGTCATCTAGCCCCCCCCCCACTTTCTCCTTCCATTTAGTTGCTGACTGCATTTGATGCTGTTGGTCAGTACTGGCATCATGTTAACACTGAGAGGGTCTACCTAACAATCAAGGCCTCTGTGTGAGATGTTAGATATATTCACAAAAAAACCCAAACATGATCTCTGCTCAGACAACCATGTAGATTGTGTTGAAACAAATGTACTTACAACTTTAAAGGGAATTCTTTGTAAGAGCAGTAGTGTTATGGTCTGGAGATTGATTCACTTCACACCACCTGTATTTTTCTCTATGAATGAGTTTATTTTTTATCCATTAAACTTTTCCTTCAAGAAAATCTCTTATCAACACCCGATGTATGCTGTCATTATAAAATTGGTACTAGTGCTGTTCTTCCTCATGGCTAGGCTGCCATTACCTTTTCTAAGACCTATTTCTGTCTTTTAAGCTTTTTGTTCTCTGAGGCTACGTCTAACTGCTACTTTTCTTCTGGTCCTCTTCACCCTCTCTGTTTCTCCTTGAACAACTACCTTTTCTGCATAGCCCTTCTATTTCTCTTCTTTCGGTTTTCCCTCAGATTTTAGCTGTTTGTGCTCTCATTCTTCAGACTTCAGCTGGGAATTATTTTAGGAAATAATGGGATAATTTCATACAAGGCCATGCTTTAATTCCTTTACACATAATATATTAGTAACATGTGAGGCAGGAATAGTTTTGTAAAGAGCAGGTACAAACATATGCAGAGAAGTAGCTATAAGTTTTAGACCTACCTCTTTCATAACCCTTTTCTGGCAATATTTTACTTTTCTACATTTTTAGGAAAAGCTTGGTTTTCTCTGTCTGTTATCCTTTCTTCTCTTGGATTTCCTTGATTGACAAGAAAAAGAAAGGAAGAAAATTGCATCTTTAACAATGTAAATCTATTTATGAACCATCTAGGCCAAAGCATATCACTTATCAATAATATGTTATTCCCACAGACTTTCTTCCCAAGCACTGTGGGCCCAAATCTGGGACACACTCACTGATCTTCTCTACAGTGTGTTCTCCTGCAGATGTTTTGAGTTGAAGAGAAGACTATACTTACTGTAGCAAATTCTTCCTGACCAGTTGTTGGCAAGCAGCAGGTTCCACACACTCAGGCTGCATTTACACCTGTTTAGAACAGGGACTGAAAATGTTTAAATAGTTGTTCAGATTACTCACTGTTTTAGGCACTGTGGGAAATACAAAAAAATATGTGCATATACTGAACTGCTCTGTAACAAAGCTCACAGAAGAGTTTGCCAGCTAAAGAGCAATTTAACTGCAAGCCTGCTGCCAGCTACATCAAATACATGCTTTTCTTTTAAACTGCTGAGATCAATGATTGTACATCTGATGGCAGAATGGAATCATTGTCCTGAGCTGAGCCTCTACTGTTCATTTTATCTCACTGAACCTCATCCCTGACTCATCAGTAGAGCTTGACTTCCCTTGTTGGATTGCCAGTTGTGGCAATTTTCTGACATATGTGTTGTAGTCAGTATCCACAGAAGGTTGGGGTGACAATCTTTACTTAAATCAAGATTTGAGTGAAAGTATTTGATGGAAAAAGTGTCTTGTATTAAAATGCTTATCTACACATATCTTTCCATGTAAACCGTTTACGAACCAGCACGTGACCACTAACTGCTCATCTAGGAGCAGACTATCTTAAATAATCTCTTTCGAGAGGTAAAATTGAGACTGTCAGTTGTCAGTGTGATACAAGTATCACACTCTTACATTTATTTTGTACCTGGAGATACTGTACAACTGTTGATGTGTGTTATTTTGGTAATGTCATTGTGATTTTGCCCCTGTATAACAACACATGGTGAGGCAGAATAAATGCATCCTTTATCCTTGTTATGAATCTTCCCTCTATCTCTTCAAGTGTGCTATCAGTGTAAAACAGACATCTCTTAACTCTCTCTCTCCTCTTTTCCACTATGTTCATCATGCAGTGCTATAGTAACTAGTGGACAGGTAATTTAGATTAGAGAGAAGAAAGGATGTTACTTGAATCATATGACATCACAATGCTTCCAGTCGTTATATTCTCAGTAGGTGTAAAAGTGATTGAAAACTTAGAGAGATGGGCAACTACTGAGTTTCCTTTATACTCAGTGCAAAGACATGACTACTTCTGATATGTAATTTTACCTAGATATAGATATGCGAAATAACTGATAAGAATTATATTCTGAAGTGTTTACTTCTTCCCATTGGCTATAAGACACATTAATGAAACAGTTTAGATTTAAATAATACTTAGATAATGCTAATACTGATACTAATAAATATTTTTCAAAATGGAATTTTGTTGTCTAAACTTAGATGTTGAATGTTATCTCAAGTCCAAGACACCCCATCGCTAGTTGCTTGTAAAGAAAGACATAGGTTTCTAGTAGGTTCCATGTAATTCCTGCTAACTCCATGTAGCAGATATCCTGGAAGATTTCAAATAACTCTAGATACCCATGTTCAGACACTTGGATTACTTCCCAGACATATAAAATGAAGTTTATTAATTATACCCACAATGTTCAAAATTATCTTTAGGGGTTAAAAATAAAGTCAGAAAGAAAGAAATAAATGGTCAGTGGAATATGTTTCTCAGACTTAACTAAATGACCACCATTAGATAATGAACGCAACTTTTAGGGGCTGATTTTTGTATCACACTGAAAAATATCAATTGTAATGTCATTGAAGTTGGTTTAACCACAGTGGTAGAGACTGGAATGAAGTCAGAATCAGATCCCACAGAAAATGTTCACAACTTCAATGATAAAATAAAAATTCCTTTCTCTGAGGTTACAGAAATTTGTGAGTACAGAGCAATGGTCCATGAAATTGTATACATTTAAACCCCCCCTTAATTGACCAAGTATGGTGAAAGGTGTGATTTCATTGCTGTCATTCCATATAATTATTTACACTACATAAACAAGCTTTCAAGATGTGAAAAGAATTTTATGTTTCATTAATCATAGACTGCCAAACTAAAAATAGACAAATGTGTTATAGATTGTCTAAGTATAATCAATAGTCTTTATGAAAGAAAATGTTGCTACTCCAAAATGAAGTTACTGGCAGATTTTTAACATACTTACAAGACTCGTGTTTATATCCTTTTTTCGAGCCTCCAGATGACTAATTAGCCCGAGCTCAAAATTTTACTTTTAGAGTAAGTAGCATTTTTGTACAGGAATGTAAACTGGATATACAACTTCCTTTGCACTTTTCTGAACTGTCCTTTTGAAAAAATGACAAGAAAGATGAAATAAAAGAAGTGGAAAAGAAAAGAAATAAACCTAATGAGGACCATTACAAAATTTTGAGAGTTCTCATAGAACCTATGAGTACCTATAAATTAAATGTTGGCATGAGGACCACCTCTATTTGCACGAAGAACAGAAACAGAGATTACTCACAGTTTGTAAGTAGCTGAAATAAGTCTTATATTTTGGTTTTCTGTGGACATGCAACAAAAGCATGGTTGTGTGACTTTTTTTAGGGTTTTTTTTTCAATATCACCTTCAGATAGTACAGAAGGAGAAGTACAGTGCCAAAAAGAGTTCTTATACTCAGTTTCATGTAGGTGTTAACGTTTGTCACTATTTAATTTAGAAGATTTGTACTATGCATAGTTCCTTTAAAATAAGAAATTCATGTTAATAAATATTAATTGAGCAATATTCTCTATTAATAATTATTAATTTTTATGTATTTGCATATTTGAAATTCTCAGATGCACACAGAATCATATAGGTTGGAAAGGACTGTGGAAATTTATTTATTGTCATACAGACTTAAATACCTGCAAAACCAGAGATAGCACAACTCCTTGCCAGCTAACTGAATGTCTCCCCCACAGCAGAGGAATAGGTCCTAGCCAGTAGGATTCAGACACTGCCTAACTTTTAGGAAGTATGTGTTTGCCATTGATTTAAGGATCAAGCATTTATTTACATTGTCCTGAAGTATTTCAATAAAATTCATATATTATTGAATGTTTTGGGGTTTGGTTATGCTGGCCTAACAGAGCAAGAGAAATTCCAAGGAATGCATTTGATATCTTTAGTAACGTAAAAGCCTTTCTTTTCAGAGTTTTCAGATATCAAGAAGCAAATGTCCCTTCCCTTTCTGGTATATGGTCTTTATTTCTCGTATCTGGTTGTACAACAATTATTCTGGCTACTTCCTATGGATTCTGTCTCACCATACCAAGTTGTTTCCATACATTTTACCAGGTTGTGGCTGCCAGTGTAAGCTAATAAGCTCATTTTTTTAAAGTTGATTTTTGATGATATAACGAGATATAGTTCAGAACTTACTGAGAACAAACTTAGGGCGGGTTTCATCTGAACAAATGTAGATACATATAATACTTTGTGAATTAGTCACCTGAAGTTCCCTTTGTAGTCATTGCAGAGAAATATACCTCCCTAGGGTGTGATGTGTGTTATCCTACACTACACATTGAAAACAGATCAGATGAATGACTCCCTGAATGTACCTGTTGCTCTACATCAATTATATGGGAAGGCCAGAGTGAGAAGCTCAGATGTAAATGTCCACATTGTAACTGTTTGAACTTACGAAAAATAAATTCTACCCAAAAATCATCTGCCAAGTATATTATTAGAGTTTGTTTTCACAAAAGACATTTTAAATACAATTTAAATTTTATTTAATTTTTGTTTGTGCCCTTATATGTAGTAAAATGAAATGTTCACATTTTGATAAATCATTCTCTAACTTTGAAGGATCCTTTTTTAAGATTACTGCTTTGAGTCAGATTGAAAAGTCTACTTGCAGAATGTGTATTACTCATGCTTCATATGGTGTCAACATATGCATGTATAAGCAATAATTTAGGATAGAATTGTACAAATATTTTGAGACTGAATTTTCCAGTGCCTTTTCAGAATAAGTAAAAAAAAGATAAAATATAAAACATATTATAATATTGATTTATTATAATAAATATGAATAGGTACAGACATTTGTGCTGTAAATTAAACATTGACTAGGATAATACTTAAATTTTTTATTTTATTCTGTAGACAAAAATATGATTCTGGAATCTGTTCTCACCTATGTGTGCTGAAAGGAATAGAATAAGTTTTGGTTGGGTCACCTTCAATATCTGACAAGATATATATACTTTTGTCAGCTCATGAAATCCTACACTTCCATTTGTTAATAGCAACCATATCTGCAGGAACATGCAAGTAATTTATTTCAAGAGAAAACTGATTCCATTTGAGTTCTGATGCTTGTTGCTCTGGATGTTAAAGTGCAGACATTTTTTGACCCAGCCAAAATCGTTTTCATTATGTTTCTTCACCTGAACTGGAAAACATATTCCTTCTATATGGCATCTTAGTTTGTGAGCCCTGCAACATATGACATAAAAGCAGGTCTCACTCTTTGGGATCATTCTTTTGTACAGCCATCAGCTTTGTTTTACAGATATTCATATAATTTATGTTTATTTCTAGGTTCTTTTAAAGAAGACACTCATTTGCTTGATGATTTTATTTAACTTCAATGCACACTCAAAATTTTCTTTATATACCTAGTTTTTATGAAGTGCTGATGGTAAAGTTTTTGGGGCAATTTATAGAAAAACAAAGAAAATAAACTGGCTGGTGACTTATTTAATGCTGTAGTAACCCAGGTGGTGTTATTATAAATTTACAATTTGTTTGGTCTTGCTGTATGATATAGTCCCTACTAAGTTTTAAATGCACAGTGTGTTCTGTCCTAATTGTTCGTTCCTCATGCCTGTAATTCTTTAGGCAGTGACTGCTCATCTGAGCATGTGTAGAACTGCATGCACTGTGCTGAGCAGTTCAGCACACTCCTTAGGACTAAATGTGATTAGGATCCAGAATCAGGTTGAACCTGGTTGCAAAGTCCTCAATGGGCCTGGTTTGATAGGCATTTGCAAAACCTTTATATCGCACACTCAGTGCATGGGTAGCAGTGCCATCTCATGTGATAGCTTCATGATTAGAGTGCCATCCTACTAACCTGACCATTCATTCTCTCTTGCTTTGAATATAGCACTAAATTCATGTGTCCTACATTCTGGCACAACTTTTTGTCATTGCATTTTCATCATTGGATGTTTATGACTAGATTTTTTCTAGGTGCTATTGGGAAAAAAAATTACAAACAAACAAATAAATAAACAAGCCCAATCACCACCACCACCACAAAAAAAACCCCTACACCAAAAAGCCCAAAGTAAAACCTACAAAAAACCCTGCTAAATGAAAGAAAAAAGGGTGTAGAGTCTCTCTCTCTCTCTCCCTTCTAAAATTCCCTGCTACGGTGCCTTCTCTGGTGGCTTCTCCTCAGACCCTGCTTTAGCCCAGGCTAGCTCACAGCCACCTTTGAGGGCCACGGGGCAGATGCCTGGGCACCAGAGCACCAAGCGGCTCTCCTCTTTAGAGCTCGGGCACTCCGGCGACTCTGGAGCCACTAGTTAGGTGGTACGCCCTGCCACACACCTCGCAAGAGGCTTCTTGAGTGTGGCCAGTTCGCCCTTTACCTAAACAGCACTCCAGGATGAAGGACCTGTAGCCACTGCTTGCTAAAGGAAGCAGAAAATGTCTCTCTGAGTAGGTAGAACAGAGTTCAGTTTATTGGGGGTTTGGTCCCAATGGGAGCCTACTGCAGAGAGCACCCAGGACCCTCGGGCTCAACCTTTTCTAGGGGGTGTGATTGATGGGAGGGGAAAGTAAAACACCAACTAGGGACAAAGGAAGGTGGGATCTGGAGGTAACAGACAGGGGCAGAAGCCAGAGGCCTTCTACTCAACCCTATCCAGGACCGAGTAACTTTAGATTGATAGGGAAAGGACTAGAAGAAGGGGGGAGCTGGGATACAAATATGGAATAAGGGAGGAGGGGTCCGAGGAGGGGATACAGCTGAGGGCAGGGATAACATTGTCAGGAGTAACCAAATGGGAAGGGGAGAGGGGAGACTAGAACAGTCTATTTACAGAGAATATATATGAAAGTTAACAAAACTATATATCAAACCCTTATAAATGTATAAACCCATAAAAGCACCGTCACAATTCCCTACAGTGATACTGTGCACAGTTGTTTTGCTTTAGCTTCCTTTTGATGGTAGTACCCTCATGGATAGGACAAGCATGTAGACACAACAAGTAATTTTGAAAGACAGTAGGACAGCCAGATAATGAAGACACTTAATTTAGGGTTTTCTACCCCAGAGGAGCACACCAGCCATAGGACAGTTACATTATGTGAAATGTGGAGCCACCAAGTGCCCCTTTGATAAGTGAATGTGGGCTGTGTAGGGAAGCCAGTGTGTCATTCCCTGGCTCTGGGCTCTGTTCTCAGCACAAATATTTGGGATATTTAACTGGCCTTCCTGTAAGTCCTTTGCTGAATCTGAATATAAAATCCTCCAAGGACTTTATATCCTACCTTCTAGTAGGATTCAGGAAGAATGACACTTATCTTTCAGTTGCTACTGATGAGATGATTTTGGTGTTGGTAGCTGGTATTTTTTAGTATTTTAGTATAAAGTGCTTTGCACGCCTTTTAAAATATATTTGCAAAATAAAGTGTAGTATTTTGCATGGTGTTTTTCTGACCATCCATCCTGCATTATTCACAAATGAGAATCCTGTAGTCAAGAGCAGTGCTGAATTCCTCTCACTGGTTTTGTCCATGTGCTGCATTCTCCATTCATTCACAGAGCCTGCAAGAGCAAAAAGGTGCTCAATTTTCTGTGTCATATGTTCACAGAATCACATAATGGTTTGGGTTGGAGGTGACCTCAAAGATCATTTAGTTGCAACTCCCCTGCCTTTGGCAAGGACACCTTTCACTAGATCAGGTTGCCCAGGGCTCCATACAATGTGGCTTTGAACTATTCCAGGCATGGGACATCCACAGCTTCTCTGAGCAACCTGTTCCAGTGCCTCACCACGCATATAGTAAAGAATTTCTTCCTATTATCTAATGTAAGCCTAACCTCTTTCAGTTTAAAGCCATTTTCCCTTGTCCTACCACTACCTGCCCTTGTAAAAATATAAATTTTATTTGTATAAAAAGCTTTCCATTTTATCTGTCTATTTATTGTTTATTCTTTTCTGACCCTGAGTGCAAGCATAAAGAACTAATGAGTACAGATTCACACTGTTCACTTTGGGCTATAGTCTCGTGACCATTAGGAATTTGTGTCAACNTTCACCTGAACTGGAAAACATATTCCTTCTATATGGCATCTTAGTTTGTGAGCCCTGCAACATATGACATAAAAGCAGGTCTCACTCTTTGGGATCATTCTTTTGTACAGCCATCAGCTTTGTTTTACAGATATTCATATAATTTATGTTTATTTCTAGGTTCTTTTAAAGAAGACACTCATTTGCTTGATGATTTTATTTAACTTCAATGCACACTCAAAATTTTCTTTATATACCTAGTTTTTATGAAGTGCTGATGGTAAAGTTTTTGGGGCAATTTATAGAAAAACAAAGAAAATAAACTGGCTGGTGACTTATTTAATGCTGTAGTAACCCAGGTGGTGTTATTATAAATTTACAATTTGTTTGGTCTTGCTGTATGATATAGTCCCTACTAAGTTTTAAATGCACAGTGTGTTCTGTCCTAATTGTTCGTTCCTCATGCCTGTAATTCTTTAGGCAGTGACTGCTCATCTGAGCATGTGTAGAACTGCATGCACTGTGCTGAGCAGTTCAGCACACTCCTTAGGACTAAATGTGATTAGGATCCAGAATCAGGTTGAACCTGGTTGCAAAGTCCTCAATGGGCCTGGTTTGATAGGCATTTGCAAAACCTTTATATCGCACACTCAGTGCATGGGTAGCAGTGCCATCTCATGTGATAGCTTCATGATTAGAGTGCCATCCTACTAACCTGACCATTCATTCTCTCTTGCTTTGAATATAGCACTAAATTCATGTGTCCTACATTCTGGCACAACTTTTTGTCATTGCATTTTCATCATTGGATGTTTATGACTAGATTTTTTCTAGGTGCTATTGGGAAAAAAAATTACAAACAAACAAATAAATAAACAAGCCCAATCACCACCACCACCACAAAAAAAACCCCTACACCAAAAAGCCCAAAGTAAAACCTACAAAAAACCCTGCTAAATGAAAGAAAAAAGGGTGTAGAGTCTCTCTCTCTCTCTCCCTTCTAAAATTCCCTGCTACGGTGCCTTCTCTGGTGGCTTCTCCTCAGACCCTGCTTTAGCCCAGGCTAGCTCACAGCCACCTTTGAGGGCCACGGGGCAGATGCCTGGGCACCAGAGCACCAAGCGGCTCTCCTCTTTAGAGCTCGGGCACTCCGGCGACTCTGGAGCCACTAGTTAGGTGGTACGCCCTGCCACACACCTCGCAAGAGGCTTCTTGAGTGTGGCCAGTTCGCCCTTTACCTAAACAGCACTCCAGGATGAAGGACCTGTAGCCACTGCTTGCTAAAGGAAGCAGAAAATGTCTCTCTGAGTAGGTAGAACAGAGTTCAGTTTATTGGGGGTTTGGTCCCAATGGGAGCCTACTGCAGAGAGCACCCAGGACCCTCGGGCTCAACCTTTTCTAGGGGGTGTGATTGATGGGAGGGGAAA
>WEIV01010836.1:169345-194422 GCA_013390005.1 Calyptomena viridis | reverse complement strand
GGCAAGGACACCTTTCACTAGATCAGGTTGCCCAGGGCTCCATACAATGTGGCTTTGAACTATTCCAGGCATGGGACATCCACAGCTTCTCTGAGCAACCTGTTCCAGTGCCTCACCACGCATATAGTAAAGAATTTCTTCCTATTATCTAATGTAAGCCTAACCTCTTTCAGTTTAAAGCCATTTTCCCTTGTCCTACCACTACCTGCCCTTGTAAAAATATAAATTTTATTTGTATAAAAAGCTTTCCATTTTATCTGTCTATTTATTGTTTATTCTTTTCTGACCCTGAGTGCAAGCATAAAGAACTAATGAGTACAGATTCACACTGTTCACTTTGGGCTATAGTCTCGTGACCATTAGGAATTTGTGTCAACACAGCTTATAATACCAATGGGTACTGAGCAGTAACAAGCTTTACCTACTACCACCTTAGGCTAACTTTTCTGATGCTATATATTGTCTGTCTTCATTGTTTTGTTTTCTGTTCTGTATCTGTAAATGGGACAAATAATTTCCATGCCAGTAATAAAAAGAGAAAAAGACTGTTTTTCTCATTTTCAGACAGTTGCTGAGGCATTGTTTATACTTTCTTGCAGGTCCTTCTCTTCTTTCTTGTTGTATTTACTTATTTGCCATGGCATATGCATCCCTACTTTTTGCAACCAGTGCCATAATTAGTACTCTGTGTTGCTGAACCTTATTTTGCTGCCACTTTGGCGGCTGTTGGTGCCTTAGCAAGCCTATGTTAAAATCTTTGAGAGCATCATTAGACCTTCCTCTTCCTGTATATTCTGCTTGATGTAGAATGGCTCCATCCTTGGGCTCTGCAGAACAACCATTATATTTTCTTCTCTTTATATGCTGTCTCCTACTTCAATTTTTCACAATCACAATATAATGTTCTTTTGCTTTGCTGATGGCTCCCAGCTTCCTCTCTCTCTTTCCTGATGCTTCAGCTGCAACCTATATTTTGTCGCAGTGTTTGGCAGAAATTCAGAACTGAACACCTTAATTTTATAGTGAATTTGAACAAGATGGAAGTAAAACTAATTACCTCATGGCAAAAGCTTGCAACAGCCCCTTCTGCAACCATGTAATTTAATAGTCCAGTGTTCTCTCTGAGCTTAAAGATTTCAATATTATTTTTGGATCAATGTCTTTAAAATAAAGAATAAGTAACGTATATATTTTGATGAGAGGTAGGTTTTTCACTTAAAGAATCCTGTTGGAGAGAAACTATATTCTGCTGCCAGAGTGATGATGTTTTAGTCACGGAGAATGTTAATCCTCTATTACTCAAAGAATGTGATTGTGCTGATGTTAGGACTATACTTAGTCCAAATGCTTCTTCACAGTTTATTAACTTATTCCACATTACTAAACCCTAGTACTTCTTGTCTCTAGATCATTCAGTGTTTTCATTTTAAATGTAATTTTAAATTTAAAAGTTGTTGTTGACCTGTTACTTAAGCTAATCAGAGACACTTTTAGTGACTTTACTATTGCAGTTATTCTGTCGAGGAGAGCAGGATATCATGGCTTTTACTCATGGAATTTGTCAGCCTCCAATGTTTATCTTAATGATTTTGGCTGCAAGTTTATTAATACTCATGCGAACTAGTATTTGACTCTCCCCCCTCCCCTTCTCCCCCAAGGTCATTGATATTAAAATTACAGTTGAAAGCTTGCATCATTTATTATGTTACGAGGAAATACTGGTGATATAACACACACAAAATTGAAAAGGAAAGAGTCAATTAGGAAAATATTGATTCTTCACTAGTTACTGCAGCACAATTTTTCCTTTAAAAAGTTTAAAAAGCTGCCGAAACCCTGCTTTCCTTGACTCTAGCTAGTGCTTTCTGTCATCTCGTTGCAAAAACAACTCTCATGCTCCAAAGACTTTTGTGTGTGTTTAACTTAATTCTTGTGAATAATTGCTTTGATCACAGTTGGGTTATTCAAACTAATGGGGCCTAAATGCATATAATGCTTTATACTGTGTTTGCTTCAGAAAGAACCTGGGTCATTTGCAAAAGTTGTGTTCGTCTCACCTCCCTCCTCTTTTCTTCTATTTTTTCCTTTCATGTACCTTTAGCTTAGATTCTTAACTTTTTCGTCTATTCCCTAATGGTCAAACAAACCTTTTGTTTGAAAAAGGTGAATCCTTTATCTTTTTATTAGTCAGATTTTGAAATTTAGCTGGGGACCTAATTTCTGTCCTACCAGACTAAGCAGTGTATGTTGTTTAAACAGAAGACCTGTGCTAAAGTTATTAGTCCTTGAACACTTAATAAGTAGATTTTTTTAATTATTTTGATGAAGAAGAGATAGAAAGCACTGATGAGCTAAGTGAGCTTGTTGACAAAATAGAGAAGCTGCATATATAATAATTTATTAGTCCTTGAAGAAAGGAAAGTGCAGAAAGGGAGAGAAGGCAACCTGGAAGCTGCTTGTTTGTGTGCTGTTCTAATTGCTCCCATTTCATGTTCTTTACCTGCCTTTATTTCTTAAGTTTAAATGAATTTAAATTGTGAAGACTATCATGACTGTATTGTCATTGCTTTTTATCAGCCAATAGACTCCTAGAGGTATTTAAATATGCTCTATCCAGCATACATGACATATAGAGTGGCACGGTAAAACTACTGTTTCAGATTTTATATTAATAAAATACAATTGAGGAAGATAAAAATCCTGCTTTTCATATAAACATGGAAAAATAAAGGTTATTTGTATTTCTATTTTGGATATTTTTCATGATAGTATCTATAGTTTAGGGAATCGATCAAGTAAAAGATCTAAGTGCTCTAGAAATCCGAGACTATTGTCGCTTCCTAAAAGGAATCTGCACCCCAGAAGGCTTCTGTCTCCAATGAAGTATTAATCTTGTGGAAAAAAGATTGTCAATAGATATCTGCCATTATTCTTTCAAAGAATTTTTTTAAATTGATAACTGTTTTACCTTACATATTATTTATAATAATTACTGAATCCAGAGACTTAAACAGAAGACCCTCTTTAACCAGTCCTAGGGAAGATCCTAGAAACTGGATTCTGTGTGGATAGTGTTGTCTCCTGAAGGCCTGACTCTCCAGCCTAATGTTGGCAGAGATACCTGCCCATCTGCATTTCCTGCATCTCAGAACTAGACAGATGTCCTAGGGCTCTGAAGAAGAATTTTGGGTATAATACTGAGAGTGTCAAAACCCAAAGTCCTGGGAGTAGGGAAAGAGGAAAGAGGAAGACTGGAAGGCAGCAAATTACTTCAGAGCAACTCATGAGGAGTAATTGTCAGTGCACAAATCAGTAATTGTCAGTGAATAGATGAGTGCGCCGTACTTACTCATGTAAAATACTTGAACTGAAGCAAAGGCCTGATCTCCTTCAGTAAAACACTTGCAAACATCCATGCAAAATCTTACAGACCTGTGACAGAAACAGAGTATCCTGAGGCATCGTTTTCTATACCTGTCGGAAACCAATAGGATTCCTCCGGGCATTTAGATAAAGGAGGATGAAACATGAGGAAGTTGAATTGTGCAACACTTCTCGTTGCCTGCTTAAAGAAATTTGAAACAAGAGTGACCCATACCAGAAGTAGCCTGAAGCTAAATATGAAGCAAACCCTCTGGAAGAAGGAGTTTGTCTACCTCTACATATGTTGCCTTTGGCCCTCAGAAAATAACAACAGAATGTCAACTGTTGGGAAAAGAAGGACTACTCTGTGTCCCAAACAATAAAGTCTTTAGGTGCACTGATGAGTCCATTGGTTTCAAAAGTACTGCTGTCTTGTTTAAAGGAGATAGAATGTATATTGTTATATATACTGTGTATGTAGCACTATAAGATTGAGACCAAGTACTCAATCTGCTCTGAACACATGTTCTGTTTAGATTCTATTCAGTATTACTAAAATGTGATATCCCTGTGAAAAGTTGCTGTGCCCGCTAGTCAATGTCCTCACACTTGCCTCCACTGTGTGCAAGGGCCTGAAATTAGTTCAAGAAATAGGAGATATGTTTAAAGTATAACCTCAAAGTCAACACGGGCATCACATTAGGCTGACCTAATGGAAATTTTTCCCTTTGTGAGCAAGTTGCAGACAATTCATTTTCTGTGTATATTTGACTGCAGGCAACTTGATTTTAAGAAAAACCTTCCATATATTTTGTCAGCCACAAAAGGATATTGTCACTTAGGTAAAGCATGATATATGTGTTTTTATTTTATACTTTAATCTTTTGAAAAGAAAATTAAACAAGCATTTTTATCCTGTTGTTATGGTTTCAGGCTACCTTTAGTAAGTTATCATTTACCAAAGCATACCTCAAGGTACCTTCAAAAACAGCACTAGAATTTTGCTCAAAGTGAAATACATTGCATATTGATTAATTTTTTCTGTAGTGCTTTGACTTCTTATTACTTTACTATGGTGGCATACAGAAATGGGTCTGGTACTGGAAGATACTGACATGCCATTAGTGCCTCTTTTGACACAGTATGGGGTGACCTTGCTCAATTTTCTCATATCGAAACAACTGCTTATTCTGTATGTGTGTCATGCTTCCTCGAGAGAACTCACACAGGATGAAACTGAAAAGCAAAGTTGATGCAGGTCAGTACAATATGCAGTGTGGAAAGCTGCTGAAATACTGTATGACAGACACAGCTAAACCTTTTAGATATGTTTTGCTCAGTCAGATCTCCCTTAGGGTTTTAAATTACCTTGTTCATATGCTTTCAGATTGTTCTGATTTTGCAAAGTCCTTCTCACTTTAGTGCTCAGACCCTACTATTACGAAGTTACCCTAGTCTTATGAAGCGTGAATTTCTTGCTATTTGTTTGCTTGTGAAATCAGCAGCACTAATTTTGGCAGAGATCAGAATAGTTCAGTCTCCTACAGAATTCCAAAGGACTTTTGGATATATCTTTTCTGTAACCAGTTGTCTCTCAAGCTTACAAAATATTTAGTTAATGTACATATTTTGACACCTCATGACCTATCTGCTACTTCCTTGTTGGTTGCCTTCACAGAGATTTGATTTCTGCTCTCTGGTCAGAATGACTTCCTTACTGAGGATTACTCTGGGTTTTAGACTTTTTTTGTCTTCCTGCTCTCCTTTTATGGAGAGTTATTCCTACCTCCTGAAACAGTGCTACACAGCACTTCAGAAAATCGCTGAAGAGTATTAGGACTTTTAATTTCCTTTGTTTTGACTGTACTATGTACTGAACCTGGTTTCCTGTCCCTATGCACTTAGTAGGGACTCCTTCTGATTTGAAGTGAATCTATGCTAAGCATGTTAGGCTTTATTCCTAGAATTTGCATGTTTGTTTGATCTTGTTGCCACTGGAACATCAGTGCAGCTAGTGGAAATATTTGCAAGTTTTCTTTCACTTCTACTTTTCTAGTCAACTTGCTACTATTCACACAAGTTAGTGTAACCATATACAGAAGTGTGGGGATTGTTTTGTTAATCTAAAGGACTGGAGCTTTCAAAATTAATTCTGCTTATTTCCTGAATATTCCCTATTGTGATGCTGATTACTTGCCTCTGAAGCCACTAGTTTTTACTATTTCATGCTAGCTTACTTCTGATTCCTCTGACATTACCTGTTTACAAAGAAGCTATGGCTGCTAATTACAGCAGTTTGAGTGGCTCCTATTCCTGCATTTTAACTGTGGCCCAGGCATTTTTTAGAACTTCTGTCTGTTGAGAGAAATCTTATGAAAGTTAACTCAATAAAATTAATTTCCATTGTATCGAATTTTGAGGGCGGTAATGTTGTTTGGAAATCTGCTTCATTAAGGGGGAAGTCTGATCATAGAAGGACATTAAATCCGTGACTGCAATTTTCCTTTTTAATATTTGGAGAGTGTAATAAAAAACAGTAGAAGAAAAAAAGCAACAATACAAATCCAGTAAAAATACGTTTCCTTTCATATTGCAATGCAATTTGTTTTTAATGGTCATCAATCTTAGTGATCACTTAAGTTAGAACAAAATTCTTTGCAAAAGCCATTGTCTGCGTGTACTCATGGTTTGACCTTCATTTAAAAGTGGTTTTGATTTGTAAAGGGAGTTTAGAAATGATAGTTTTTCTTTGGAGTCTGTACCAAATAAGGTCAGAATTCAGCACCTTTCACAGTGTTAATTTAACCATGGAAACTAATTATGGCCCGTTACATCCTCACCGGAGCTAAAATGCTTAGTAGAAAGTTTTTGTGTAGAGATTTTGCCTCTTTTTATCACTGTCAGGAGCTCAAAGTTTAATCTTGCATTATAAAGCTTTCACCCTCTTTCTGGAATGACTGCTTTGTTATGTTACTGTTCTTCTAATCTTATTGCTCTTAGTGTTAGCAAAAGAAATGACCTGACTGGTCCCTGGAATAGCTTAATAATTCAGATATTGTATCATAGTGCCTTTGAAATGTTTACCAGCAGGATACTTATTGAGAATCTTTATTTTGCCTTCTTGGCAGTTTTCTAACTACTCTCGTGTAAGAGTAAATCAACATATACAATAAACATTCTAGCAAGTTAATATAGCCACAACTAGGTAATACAGAATATTAATAAGTTATTGTGGATCAGTCACATATTCTTCATACTGTATCTCAGCTGCTTCTGGAAGCTGACACATAATATTCCCTCCCCTTCTGCACAGCAACTATTTACATAAAGCAATTACTAATTTGAACTTCAATATTTTTAGAGTATGTGTCTCCATTAGGATGTGTATTACATTCCCAGACATGATATATTGAGAGGAATAAACTCACTTTTATGAAATAAGAATCAATCTTAACCTTGAATCAAATCCAGACAAAACATTCTGAAGAAAAAATTCTGAAGAAAACTTTATTCTTGGCTATTTAATCTACTTCTGTACTTTGCAGATGGGAAACAATATAAAAAACAAAAAAATATTACATAGAGGTAAGGACTTTCTTCAAAGACCTGCTTTTAATAATACCTTCTACCAGTCCAATTTGGAAAGCTTAAAAATGATGAAACACCACTGATTCTAAAATGGAGAATCAATCCAATGGTTTTTGGATATCTATCCTTCATCGACATCAGTGACAAAGATTCAAGTAATGAATTAATCTATGTCAGGTTTAAAGAAAGAAAAAAAAAAATCAGATACTTGTTTGTTTTGTTTAAATAATACTTTGATGTATCTGATGATTCCATGCACTCTTAAAAAGTATGTAGGACCTTTTTTTTGAAATTCTCAACCTTCATAAAATGACTAGTTTAACTCTTTCTATACCAAATGATCTTTAGCAGGAGCAATTTTTATTCCTATGTTGATATTATATACGCATTAAATTTTATTCAGAGTTCAAGGATATGTCCATCACAATATACAGAATATATAATTATGCAGTGGGAAGTAGCTAATACTAGTTTGTTTATTTTTAACTAGTCTTTATCAGAGTTAATTTTGCATGAAAGGGGGAGAAGTTCAATTTCCTCTAATTTGGCATTGGTAAGCATTTAGAATTTAGCAGAGATGCCTTCAGGTTTAATGAGCAATTTTAACCATGATGTTAGGTACTATGACGATGGATGTAAGACAGAAATGTATATTATCTACCTCTTTGATTCAATTGAAGGGCATCAACAGTGGATCCTTGAAATCTAGACTGAATTTTGAAAGGTACTTTAAAATCTCTCAGTTGACAGGCTTTAATTACTTGTTACTAATACACAATTCATAACACAAGGTAAGAGGTAGCAACATTGGAAACACGGTACATGAATCTCACCTCTTACAAGATCTCTCACATTGTGCAGAGAGTTATTTCAGACTGAGTAACTGGTTATAATGTTTTTCCTGAAGCATGAAGAAGCTAACTAAAAGCTATAATTTTTAAATTAGAATTTGGAGAAGACATTGTCATATTTTCTGTAATTAGTCAATTAAATCATAGCTCTTTTTATTGAGTCAGATATAATTTTATAATAGTTGTGTTTCCATTACTTATAAAAATGACACAGTAGCCATTGATCTATATCCATATTCCTAACTGTTGCAATATCCTATCAAAAGCTGAATGCAGGGTGATCTGTCAGCAGAGTGTAACCGGAGATCAGAGGAGCATTTATGATGTAGTATCATAATGACAGGGTTAAAGAAAAAAAAAGATAAACGAGCAGGCTTAAAAATGTCACTGTTCTGCAGGGATAGACATTTCCTTCTTTGGTCTGGGGATAGAAAGGTTTTGGCCAAATCCTGTTGACAGTGACCCCTCCTGAGGATGATCAAAATGTATAAAACTTCATCTTTATCTTTTTATGTTAATATTTGTAATGTTCAGCAGAGAGCAGAAAATCCCCTGAAGATGTAAGGAAACCAGTGCAAATCTGAGCTGCTGACTCTCTGCAGCTGCTTCAGGCTGATATTTCATAATAAAAGTTGTCTAGGTTGAGGGAAATACAAAACATAAATAGCATGACTGTCAGAAGAAAATAATAATTGTAAAATCAGCTTGGTTTTACTAATCTGTATGTAAGTTGTTCTTCATAGCAGGAGTAATGAATTTTTAACCTAGAAATAACTGAAGTATAAAAATTCACAGCATCATTACAGTATATTTACAGTCAGGATACAATTTCATGTTTACAACAAGTTCCATGCTTATGAATTTTAATTCTATGCTGGATATCATTCATTCTTTCATTATCCAGCTGTGAAATCATACGCAGAACATATAGGATAGCTGTAACATTTCTACAATGTAACTTACACAAGATGAAAATTTGTGGTAAATAAAAAATTAGTAACATTCTGAAGACTTGCAGAAGAGACAAAATGAACAATTCACAGAAGAGCATCTGTGAAGCAAGGCTGGGGGGAGATGTAAGTGTTCCACTTAAAATAGCAGCTGGTTTCACATCACTAACTGACAAATCTTAAATTGTGATTCACTGGGTAGAAAACTTTGGCATTGTAAACCTACTATTAACCTTCTACAGAGGGCAATTCAGAAAAAAAACACAGGCAGAGACAATTCAAGTGCTACCAGCACCACCATCTTCAAAAGAAATCAAAAAGCTGTACAGCAGCTCAAGTCACTGCTCACCAGACCATAAAGGCATTTGCTTCTTGCTCCTTTTAATTATGGTTCTGAAGCATTTGTTCATGGGCATAAACTGTGATTTGTATCTGTTTGGGAATATGAGACCATGACAGTTGATTATAGTGGTACAATTGCTATTGTTCTACATAAGAAAAAAGGTGACATATCAGACTGAAAATTGTCTTTTGCTGTCTTTTAGCTGTTCTTAATAAAATGATTGCAAAGCTCTTGTCATTCAGATTTTAGAATATATGTTATGTCTGTTTCTCCCCAAGAGTCAATGCATTTTGAGAGCAGACTATGGCTCCCAGATAAGATTTTTATTTTATAAAATAATTCCATTGCAAAGAAACAAAGACAGTGTCAACAGAAATACAGAGCTCTTATAGTCTTGAAGAAGAACTTGTCAGAAAACATGGGAGATCACACAGAAGTCATCATTATCCATTCATTACTTCAGCTGCATCTCTAAGATCCTTCAACTCCAGTATTCTTGCTGGTCACTTCAGAGCAACAAAGCCTCTGCTAGAATTAGAGGGTAACTATTGCCTTTCAAAAGTTTAATAAACGTTTATGGATTTTTAAGAGTTACCAAGCTGACTGACAGGGTCATGTTATTCATCTTGCTGAATGATTCACTAGTCTGGGTATTTCACCCAGAGGAAAACTGGAGGGTTTTATGAAGTGGTACTGAGCAATATCAAGTTCCTTGTCACCAATAAAAACTTCGCATTAGTCAAAGTCAAACCTACTTTTTGTCCAGGAAACCTCATACCAGACATTTTCTTGAATGACCTCCAGGAGCAGGAGTTAGCTTCAGACTAAAACATCTGCATTTAAGTGTCTGCAATGCAGGTGTCTACACAGAGTTATGGTAATGGTCTGAGTTCCCTTGGAAGTCAATGAAGACCTTGTCAGCACAGGCAGGAATTAGCAGCCAGGCCTGTTCCACCACCCAAGCCAGCAGCATAGCAGCTGGGGGCACCGGGGCAGCACCAGCCCCAGAGACTGAGCACTTCCCTGGGAAGAGGATGGGCAGAGGTTGGGCCCAGCTCAGGATGGCCCTTGGCCAGGCAGGGACGGGCTATACGGAGCTGGAGACTGGCCCTGCTGCGGCATCACTGGGTGGGGGGCTGATGGTACCAAGGGACTGAAGTGGAGTTCTGTACTGTGGGCGGGGTGAGGGTGAGATCTCTGGGAAGCTGGGCAGGGACATTGAGGACCTTGGGTCCTGGACAGCATTTCAAACTCATGAGTGTATGAACTACATTTTGCTTTTCCCAGCTCAGGAACAGACAGATGCAGAATTACTAACTCAAAATTACACATTACCTTTACTAAAGGGAGAGTGGACATGTAAACTACCTGCACAGATCCAAGGAAAGCTTCTTTTGGTCCATAATAGTTATTAGGTGCTTTTACATCTTTCCTGTTTCCCCAGTTCTCCTCCCTGCCCTTGCTGAGAGAAATTATGAGCAAAAAAAGGCAGAGCAGAGCTTTCCCAATGATGAGGTCATGGAGGTGGGGTGTTGGTGCTTGTGGCAGGGAGTGTGGCTGTTTCTGGCATCTGTACCCTCAGTGACAGAGCACCCCCATTGGGATTACCCACACAGCAAGAGGTTTTGAGATGGAGAAAAGTGAGATCTTCTTCCCCATCACAGGTGTCTAAAACCCCAGCAACCCTCCAGTGACAATATTTAATACTATTATTATGCTTGACAGTATTATGGTAATCATGAGCTCAATAAATATTTCTGATTAATAAAATTCTGTTTTTTCCTTTGATTTGTTTTGCTGTTTTCTTTATTAAAGAGGCAAGAATGACTATTCATTCTGTTCCATCTAAGCAAAGCATTAGGACAAAGACAATTATTGATCTAGCTGCAGAGTTGTCAACAATAGCTGAAAAAACATTGATTTTTCTTTTGTGACTGAGCATGCATTTTATATTTGGCCTGGCTAAAGTTATTTTTCTTGTACTTCACAGTTAAAATTAAACAAATGGGAGTTGGAGACTGAACCCTCAAAATATGTTTATCCACTTTACTTTGTAGTAAAGCAGGAGATGGGAGGAACTAATAAGTCTCTGACCCAGTCTCTGTGGTCGAGGAAGGTGGCAGCTGCCCCCTAATGGCGGGTGGCAATCTTGAATTCCTTCATGGCCAGATGAGGGGAAGAAAAAAAGAAAAGAAAAACAATCTCGAGAAACCCTTTGAATGGGGTAGAGGGAAGAAGGAACCTCTGGATCTGAAAGTTGTTCTCCAAAGGAGGCTGGCATGATCCAGGTGGACAGCGGCCAAGCAGCTGTAGAGGCACTGGAGAAACTGGACCGAGCTGCCTTCCCCTCCAAAGATCAGTGGGAAAGGTTCTCACGCTTTTCCAGGGTCGGAAACACCTCCTCAGCTGCCCCTGCACACTCACAGTCTGGGGTGCCGCCCACCGCCTCCTCCTGTGGTGCCGCTGGGACAGGCTGGGTAGCTACCACATCGACCCTCGAGTCTAGGGGTGCTGTCCAGAGATCCAACCCGAAGGCTGGGGTGCTGAGCAGGGATCTACTCCAGAAACTGCAGACACTTTGCAACAGCCTGCACAAGACACAAGCCATCTCGGTAGCGTGGTAGCACTTAAAGAAGAAATGCGCCAAGTGCTAAAAGAGCATCCTGTCCCAGGTATTTGGACACCTTCCAACCATAGATCCCCAGCAGAGTACAGGAGTGTTTGAGGGACAACTCTACCAGCAATGACAAAGGAAGCCAAGTTATTGCAGTGTGTTTGACCATGGCCAGTGCCTACTGTGATGTGGTTGTGGCAGCAACGAGGAGAGGGAGAGATGGATAGCATGACAAAACCCACGGCTGTCATGTCCACTCAGCCCACACCCACACCAGAAAGGCAAGAGCAGCCAACTCCAGCGGCTGTTGCCCCTGTGCAGAGGAGAAAGCATAAGACCAAGACAGCCTGTCCAGGCAATGATGATGGGGAACCAGGGCCCTCACAACCAGAGCAGGACCCAGAGCTCATACTTATCACAGAGTCACTGTCCTTTGATGCATTGTGCAACCTGAAAAAAGACCTCATGTGAGAAGCAGATGAGGCGATGCCCTTCTGGTTGCTCTGGATCTGGGGCACCACTGGTAATGGCACTATCCTCGACGGCCATGAAGTGAGGAACTTAGGAGGCCTGTCCTGAGACTCAGGTATCAATCAGGAGTTTGTAAAAATCCAAGAGCCTCTCAGCCTCTGGAAATAACTCTTGATGAGCATGAGAGAGAGATACGTCTGCAAACAAGATCTGCAGCAACAACAATGATCCTGGACCACCATGGGAACCCCCTTTGCATGTGTGGTGAGCCCACAGGACCTGCGTGTTTCTCCCACAGCTGTGACCACATTGAGGAAAAATATACAGAGGGGTGGGGATAGGGTTTGTTGGGGTGATATTTCTTGTTACTGTTGTGTTATTGTTTGTTCCTTTTTAAATTTTTATTTTATATATATATATAAAAATAATTTTTACTTCCTTTTTCTACATTTTTGACTGAAAGCCTCTAGATTCAAATGGAATAGTAAAGTGGAGGAGGAATTTCTTTCCATTCCAGGAAGGTTCCTACCTTCCCTGGCAGATATTGTCTTAACCTTAGACGATATTTTTGTCTTTTCCCAATGTGGGTCTCAAGAGGTAAAAAAGGTAGAAAAAGAGCAACAATTCTGTGTATTGGATATAGAACCCTGTAGACATCATGTGGTTTGATTTATTCACATTCGTCTGGTACATACTGATGCAAAAGCATATGCCATCATAGGTGTTCTTTTTAGCATGGATACTAAGACCAGGATAGCTGTGGCTATTGTTGAGTTTGTTGTTTGGGTTCATGGAGTTGTGAACTCCATGCCTGTAAGTCTCATCTGGAAGTGTTTTCAGGGTTGTCTTTCTATTCTAGCCTAAACTGTTACCTCTGGGCATTTAGTGATAATACCACCCAACCTGCGAGTTTTCTAATTTTGAAACCTTTGTCACTTGCATTGCATCTTTGATATGGTTTACACAATACCAATGTTTTTCCCTCACAAAGGGGGGGAGGGTGTGGTAGCAGGAGAAGGAGGTTCTTACAGTGTTATGACTGATTTACGTTAGATTGAAATATGTGTTGAATTACTTTTAGTCCTCTATTATACTTGCAACCCACCATTAGGCCAAAGCTTTTTTCTGAAAACTTCTGTCTTTTTTTGTTCTTTTTCAGTTTTATCTTGTCTTACTAATTTCAGATCTTTTGTTTTCAATTGAGTGAAATTATTCTGAAGATAATTGCTTTTCCTAAAGTGCTTTCTCCTCATCCAGCTTGCTCTTAGTGCAATTTTTTTGTGTGTGCTCTCTCCTCCAGCATTCAAACTACTAGTGAAAACCCAGAACAGACCTATGAAAGAATTTGGTAAGTACAGCCTCCAAAGATAGCCAGAAAGTACTGAACACTACACTTTGATCAGCTTTATTTGTTTAATCTTTTCACCGTTGTAAGGCAATTCTAGATGCAGTGCATTTCCATAGCAATTCTACACTGTCAAAAGTGAGATGATTTTGACATGGTATGCTTTTGTACTTCTTTTCAAGTTGTTTCCTATCACATTTCCTTCAGGAGCTAATTGAATGATTGTTCAATACTTTTCCACAATATTTTTTATGTTCATTGTGTACAGTGCTACATTTTTCTCATTCTGAAGAAAAAAAAGATAATATTTACTGTTCTCCAGTCCTCCACTGTTTATTGTCACCTCTGTCTGTCTTTCCTCAAGTTCTCTTAGGTAATTAATTGCAAATGACTCAGACATCACTTTTTCTACTTTCTTTAAAACTATTGATTGAAATCCATCCCATTTACTGTCTTGAATATGTCCCATTTTTCTAAGTATCCTGTAACTTGTTCCTTGTTGGTCTAAGCTACCCTATTTTGAAGCTTGTCTTATGTGCATGGTTGTTATTAATTTTTTGTCCAAAGACTCATAACAAAAAGACACTAAATATTTTGACTTTACTAGTAGTATTATTTATTCACGCTCCCTCTCAAATAATCGATATGTATTTTCCTCAGCTTACACCTAATTAAATATAACTTGTTTTCATTTCACATTGCTTTCTTTGTGTAAATCTCAAGCCATATCTTTTCTGTATTTTCTGCCTCATCTTTTTGCTGTTTATTTAGAATCACTCTCATCCATGTATTCAGCCCCTGCATTTTGTGCAGTTCTGTGTTATGAATGGATAGCTCATTCACAGCATTGTTTGTTTGAAAACAAAACAAATCAAAGATAATTTTCAAGACCTCAGAATGTTTCTATGGGGTCTTGCACTTTATTTATTTTCTCTCCATCTCACTTTGCCACTGCCTGTGATACTGCCTATTTAAAAGCCACGAGTTCTGTTACCTTTCTTCTTTCTTGTTCTCTTGACTCATTATTTCTCTGCATTGTAGTGATGAGTCACTGTGGACTCCCACCTCTCTTTCTCTTGGTTTTTGCTCCTTATGCTGGGCTCTCAAAATATTCTATCGCAGAAAGATCCGTAGCTATGTTTGTCCCTCATAAAGGAGAAGGAAAAAGTCGAGATATTAATGCATTTATTAATTCAAATACATGCAAACAGGTAACCCACCAGAATGATGTAAGTTACTCAGTAAACTTATTTTTCTGTGTGAATGACTTTTGATTTTGTGCACTAGTTGATAATGGGTTTTTTGTAATATTGCTTATGGACTACTTATAAGTCAGTTACTCAGAGTGTAGTGCTGTCTATCACTTTGTAATCTGCTTGCCTCTTTTAAGCCTTCCATTACATGGCTGCTTAATTCTCAAATGCTTTACAGATCAGCCCTCAGAAATTTTTCATGCATACACATATGTGGACCCATTACTTGCATTCTTGGCATTTTTTACAGCTAACTGGAAAGTAGTATTTTTTCCTTTGAATAATGAAAAAATTAATGGTAAAGTGAATTGTTAAATAAAATCTTAGTGTTTAGATTCACAACAAATGAATTGTATGCTTTTATGTCTGCTGGAAGGCAATATAATATTCAAGCTTCCCTAACATGTATGAGGATTGTACTTCAACTGTGAAATGAACTCTGCCAAAGCATTTGAATTATGTGTTATACTGGATTCCTCATTAAACTATCCCTATTTTCTCCATTACCCTTACTACATGGATTTATTTTGGTCCCACATTACAGCACTTGCCTTTTAGAATCCAGTCTCTGAAATGCTGCTGTAAAATTTTCTTATCTCTCCTTCATTAGCTCATTGTTGAATCCCTGTGGTAACTTCTTCTGCATTTCCAGTTGAGTTCAATTTTCTCATATTCTAGTCTGTGATTTTTTCTGCTTTCATACATTCTCAGTTGCCTTAATCCAGCACCATTTAAATGTTCTCTTTGTTTTTTGATACTTATGTTTTCCTCTGGGAACTCACATCTTTGGTAAGTCTGCTTCCACCCTTCTCTTTGAAATAGTTCTTGTAACAGTTATAACATATCTGTCAAACAAAAAAGTGAAATGAAAAAATGTCATAATCCTCTTTCTTGTCAAATATGTCTTCCTAGCAAATGAAATATCATATCAACAGGAATTTTATTTAAATGTTTTATTTATCACATGAGTTTTTAAAATCTCAAATGAATACAAAGAATAGAAGATTGCTGTAATTCTCACCAGAACACAAATACTATTGTGCGGTTCAAAGTTTCAAGAGGATTTTCATATAAATTCTGTTCCCTCTTTTTTTCCTATCAAATGAACCAGATGTTTCTCGTTACAGCACTTGTGTATCTCCAACTTATGGGTGCCAGAAGTCCACTGTGGAAAAGATTTACTGGAGGAGACAACAGTAGCCTCCTACACTGCATGGAATGAGTAAATGGTTGGGTTAAAATCGTGACAAAATGCTGTGATGTCTGGCCAACCACCCAATAGCATGCTAATCTAGAGGAACTTGGAAATAAATCATGTTATTAATTATTTTCCTGCCAGAATTCAGGATTTATTAATTTTAGAGGCAAAAGGTAGTATAAGGTAACTTTTAGTTTTCCACTCTAAAGCAGGAACTCATGTGTTATGGCATTACCTAGAGGCAAATGGTCAGCATTTCTAAGGAGTAATTATTGCTTTTTTTTTTTTTAATAAGACAACAATAAATGGCTGTTAGAGATGACCCTATGATGAGGAGAAGGAGTTATAGTCAGAATTAAATATTTGTTGTTACTTGCTATTACCTAGCTTTGTTTTGAGGAAGTCGTATGTGCTAAAAATAAAATATTCTCCACCCTGCAGAAACTTCAATACTATAACTTGTAGTGTGATCCAGATTGCAGGGAAGGAGGGTGATAACAACAGGATACACCAAATAATTCATACAACAGTCAGAACAGACGCAAAGAGGAAAAAATGGAGAAAACTATTTGTTTAAAAACTGTTGTTTGCTTACACCTGATTCCAATGCTCTTAGTAAAGGCAATGCAGAGGTTGGCAAGGGTAATGAAACTGATGGAAAACTTTTTGAATAGGCCATTGTCCTGGTTTCTAATAGGGAAGAATTAAACTCTTCTCAGTAACTGTGACAGTACTGTGTTTTGGATTCGGAATGAGAATGATGTTGATAATACATGGATGTTTTAGGTTTTTGCTAAGTCCTAAGTCAAGGACTTTTTTTTTTTGTCTCATGCTCTGCCAGTGAAGAGGAAGCATAGCTGGGACAGGTGACTCGAACTGAGCAAAGGGATATTCCACAACATAGAATGTCAAGCCCAGTAAATAAACTGAAGGGAGTTACCCCGAAAGGGAAGCCAATTTAGTTTCAGGAAGAGGGGTCTGGCATTGGTCAGCTGGTGGTGAGCAATATTGCTGTCTTATAAGTTGGTTTATTGAGGGTGCATCCCTTGCTTTTCACTTTTTATTATCATTATTATTATAGTTTACCATTATTACTGTATTTTACTTTATTTTCAATTGCTAAACTGTTGCTATCTCAACATAGAAGTTTTACTTTAATTCTCCCCATTCCACCAGGGTGGGTGGGGTGATGGGGGTGGTCAGTGAGTGGCTCTATGGTGCTTAATTTCCAGTTGGGCTTAAACCATGACAGGAATATACATTCTGAGGTGCAGAGAGAGTGCAAGTTTATCACTGATCTTGATATGTAAGTTGTTTAGTAGTTAAAAGTCTTCTGTGAGAGAAGCATTGGCAAAAGAGGGAAGGGGAAATGCAACAAAAATGCTCTTGTGATATTTTGCACTGATATAGGTAGATTCAGTACAAGGGTGTGTAGATTCAATATGATTAATAATTGCAAGATAAAATAACTGGTGATCCTAAGTAGACTGAAACCTGGTACTTGTTTTTAAATTACTTTTTAAGATCCCACATACGAATTTGTATTTGGGGGATTTGGAATGCATCATAATAGGAGAAGTGAGAGGATGCATGTTTTGCCCATTTACAGCAAAGTCCCTCAATTACTAAAAGCTAGAAACCGACTTTTCAGTAATGCTTTCTACCCTTTATCACATTTGAAAGGATTTCTTTCTCCAGCCAGAAATTTTGCCAGCAAAAACCTGGCAAACCTGAGAATAATTCTTATTGGCATTTCCTTCTTTGTCTCGTACTGGGTTAAAACCAGAACAAAACATTAAGCTATGTTCATTTAAATTCAAGTGCTCTTCTAGGAGCAACATGCATTCCAATTGTAGAAAAATTCATATCAATTAATTTACAGTAGAAATGAATGTGGCTGAAAATGGGGTAAAGATTTATACAATGCTGAAGATGCTTATTCCTCTCTCATCTGCCCAAATGTAATTGATTTAGATATCAGTTTTTAGGGTAATAAAAATAACAATGATTTGATATTGTTAAAGCTCCTAAGGTTCTTGTTACATTTCAACAGGCAGATATTATCCCTTTAAATTCATAGGGAAGCCTGCACAAACATGCCCAAGAAATTAATAGATGTTTCCTTTTGTTGTGATCCTGTATGACAATGATCACATAATCACAAATAATCATTTACCTCATATACTTCCTGTAGCGCCCAGGGTTCGTGAGACATAATGACGAGAAGGCTGACTCCATGAATTCATGCTCAGGAGAAATGTGGCCTACAGCATAGGCTACAACTTCCCTCGAGTTTTAGGTCAATCCTCATAGGTGTTTGTTCCTGGAAATATTTACTAGTGACCAATGTCACTGTAGTTGCCGTGGTCCCTTGGTCAATGCAAATCCCTTTTTAGTCCCAGCTAGGCCAAACAGCAGCGGCCGAAGGGCACTTCGGCAGAGAGTGGGGCAATGACCCAGAGAAAGTCCCTGTATTTCAAGGAGTCCAGCCAGGCAGCACCTCAGGGCAGGCAAGGCTGAGTCAGACCTGCCTAACCCAGCAAGGCCATGCAGCAACGGCGAGTAAAGAGATGCAGGCGACCCTTTATGGTTGAAGCAATCTGGGTTTATTGGCACTCTGTAGCCAACGTGACCAAAGTCCTCTAAGCACCAAAGGGAGCAACCAGAAAGGGCCAAGAAACTTCCTGTGCATTAATTTATAAAGGGGGGTTGAAACCATGGGAGGTGTAAGGGAATAACCAATGGGAGAGAGGGGTAGGAGTGGTTAGGGAAGGGATTACATCCTTGGAAAGCAGGGGCCTACTAGGCAAGCCAATGGGCTACCGAGTAACAGGGAATGTTCCAGGAGGTAGGAGGGATTGGGTTACACATATGGGGTAAGGTAGGAGGAGTAGGGACAAAGGATACATTTGAAGGGGGGATTCAAACTTCAGAACAAACCAACTGTGTAGGGAGCAGGGGGTAACAGAACTGTTCAATATGAGGGTAACAGAACCATACATTATAGAAATGAACTCAAAACATGCACCGCAACATGTAGTTACACTGGAAGTCTAAATGCTTCTCTAATATGTTTTGCTTTTTGTTTATTCACAAGTTCTTTGATTCAGCTCATTGGTAATTGAACTGGAGATTCAGCCTCAGAGGGAATCACCTGTTCCCATCATAAAAGTGAAAAGCAAGATCTCTTTTAAAAAACTATTGGAAGTTTTCTTTTATTTAGTTTATTACTGAAATGTTTCCCTGTATTGTTTTACATGTACAAGTAGTTTTTTGCAAAACATCTCAGTAGACAGAGAAATAAGCAATATGAAGGAGAAAAGAAAGTCAAACAGTATTTGGTAATGTTTCTGATTTTACAGTGAAACTATATTAGATAACAACTTTGACCATAATTCCCTGGTTATATGAAAGTCTTCCTATTTTTCTTTTAATAAAAAAGAAGAAACATCTGTGTCGTGAACTTGCTATTTGTGTAAAAGTAACTGAAAATATATCCTTAAAAGGTTCAAATCCTGCACATCCTCCAAAATAACTCCCAAGTATTTTTACAATCCCATTTCTTTGAAGCTATGGCCATTTTGGAGAAAAAGCTAAGGCTGATTTCAGTGGTATGCCAGGACTTGTGCTCAGGAGAAATGTAGATGATTGAGGAGGAAGATACACTCTCTTCTCTGACACAAAAAATGCTCTGTTTTTTGCTTCATTGTTATGTCTTCACTGGAGACAAATCCTACCAGAAATTTACTGATGGATTTTGATAAAAGGTTCTTACAAATATCCCTGTTGCTCGATCTGCAGCAAAGTCCTTTAACCATCTTCAAGCATAGCTGAAAATACAGTCAAAGAGCATTGCTAGTCCTAATAAATAAAATGCTCAAATTAATTATTTTTCCCTATGCTGACATGATGCCAAGTCCACTCTTTCCATGCTTCTTGTTCTTATTGCTGACAATTTTGTTACAGAAGCATGCTGTTGATGCACTTGAAAGACATCTTTTTTGCTTTGCCCTGTATTCAGGGCAAATGCCTAATTTTCAAGATCACATCAAACAAAGTAATGATTGGCTGTTCACAGAAGCATTTTTTGGTTCCAGGCTAAAAATCTTTTTATTCAGTATCTAATTTCTTATTAAACTCAAACAGGAAATAGAAGACTGTTTCATATATGATGTTTGGTGTTTATTTTTCTCAATAATTGAACATTATTTTTAAAACTGTTTGCTTTTAAAAACTGTTATGTGCATAATGATATCACGAAAATATATGCTAAATAAATATGTCAAGGAAAATGATAGTGTCAGATAGAAAATTAATTTAGGTGACTATGATTGATTTATTCTGTCCATGACCCAAATACGTATCACGACCTGTTAAAACTCAAATGACTTTAGGAAAAAAATTCCATACAAGCATGAGAGGTGTGCAGAAAGGCAAAAAAAAATCTTAGAAATTTTATGCACTTTGCTTAAACAAGAATTCTTACACTCTTCTATTGTGCAGCTATGTCTAATAAAGAGTGTTGTTTTGAAACAGGCTTTAGGATGATTGTAATTTAACACACAGAAACAAAGAGTGTGACTTCATTAGACTTCCCTGCTTGATTTGCTCATTTGTAATGTCGTCCTTCCCAATCATACTTGTCTCTTTTGATATACTGCCTCTCATGAAAACTGTGAGCTTTGTAAATGTCTCTATAATGACTAGCTCTCTGAAGCCCTGGTCATTGATGGCAGCTAGCACAATGCAAATAATAAATAATAATAGTGTCTGTATGTAGGTACAGTAAAGCCAGTGAAGCAATATGTGTCCCCATATATGCAAGAATTCTAATAATATATTGGGTCAGGGTCAAATCTTTTCTGTGTATAACATAGCACTGTGTCAAAGCCAGAGCTCAACTTCTGCAATCAGATCTATATTTGAATCTTTACAGAGTTCAGTGAATCTTTGTAAGCCTACTCTACTGATCCACTCTTCCATATTTATTGAGTGAAGTATTTTTATCCTTTGTAGTCTGTATACTTCAGTGATGTTGCATACACATTATCTACTCTCTTTCCTATAAATTAATTATTAAGCAACATTGGAAGGCATCTTCTAAATAATGTATTCTGAACTCCTAACAGTATATGCTTAACTTCTATTCTTATTTCCATTTTATTTAAATAACATAACCTGAAATTCCTATGGCAGAAAAAATATTGAAGAGGGCTGAACAAAATTTCAAGAAATGACTGTCAACCCTGCAGGTTCTGAACTCTTAACACACTCATTAAAATAATTGTGATGAAATTTTCAAGATGTGGTGATTGAAAGATCTGTGGTCTTAACTGTTTTGAATATGTGCTTCATTAGGCTAAAAGTCTAAGCTGTTAGAATTGAGATGCCTCAAGTGTGGTCATGTTCCATGTATTTGCATTCAGGAGTGTTGTTTCTTGATAAAAGACTTCATTTTGTAGCCACACCTCTATCAGATGTGTTTAACATGTATGTTTCTGTGAAAGATTATGGTATTTAGTAGAAACTGCCCTAGCTTTCAAGATACCCTAGTCACAAAAGAAATAAATAAATTTAATACAAAATGCAACCTCTAAACAAAGATACACGATATGTGTGTGCCTATGTGCTGCATAGTTAAAAGGAACACTAGTATAACACCAGGATTAGAAAAATAGTTCTTTAATTTCAAAGGTTGGATATCCAGCAGTGAACTAGGAAAGGAAATGTTTTCAATACAAGACTTTTTGTATGCACTGGATTCTTACATCAGATGCACTAATTTACATTTTGGAATAATTTTCTGTTTTGATTACTTGCTCTTGCTGAGCAGTGAAAAAAATGTCAGATTAAAAAGTACAACAATAGAGCTATGTTGCCAAACTCATTGCATTCACACAACTGCAAGGCTTCCTCCCTTCACAAAAATTTGACGGAGAATATACCCACTGTGTTGAGATTTATGCACTGGGAATGGAACACAGAATTATTCCAACAACTTGCCAAAATTTTGAATGCAAAAGCATTTCAAATCTAAAGCAGTATTACTGTCACTTAAATGCCATTTGTAGGCAATAAGAAAACTGCTGCTAATGTATTTGGGTTCAGTCTTTTCACTCTACACAAGTGTGTTAGCATATAAAACAACAGTAACTGGTCCTCTGGGAAATTCCAATACAGCAGAGTCTCTATTTCTGGAAAGATATTTTTATATATGGAACACCACTTGGCTGTGTAATATTTTGCTACTAGGTGAACACATTAAAAAATTTTAATTGATGCATGGCTTCAGCTGCCTTCCCGGGGGAATAGTGGTAACTTGAGGTACTGATTCAGTTCACTGTACCTGTAGAACTGCTGTTAAAGGAAAACTGGTGGCTTGGATCCATTGAAAGAAGACTAATGAATAATTTTCCAACACAAAAAACCTGAGAGAAACACCTGATTGCTCTTTAAAAGGTATATCTTCCATTTACTGATTTATATATTTCACTTAAGGAATTTTTACAAATACACTGTTTTTCACCACATTGTGTACTGTCAATGGCCAGAATTGCCCTGACCCAAGAACCTTCCAATTGTGAAACGAAGCTGTTCTTTCACACCACTGGATAAACCTACATTGTAGCTGTGTTGAGGGATTCCTTTTCTTATGTTGAAATGCTCACGCCCTTTGGACAGAAGAAGAGAATCTACTCTTTCCATTCCTGTGCAGGGACTGATCTTGACATGTGTGAAAGGAATACAGTTAATCTATTACTTCTGTCCTACAAGTGCTTATGAGAGACGTTTGGGGTTAAACCTGCGCCTGATCAAAAATCTACTGAAGGCTTTTAAATTAAGTCAAACTCGGATTGACTTGCAAGATTGGCACTTTACTTGTTTTTTGGGCACGACACTTTTTCGTGTTGAACTCAAAGGTTAGGCAAGACACTCATGATTATTTATCCTTCAACTCCGACAATAGATTCTGAGTTTCAGGTGGATGGTGATTCTGACAGTTTTGAGGATAAAAAAATATCCCACATAGATAAAACACTCCTTTAGGTCAGATAGCTTTTCTCTGCAGTCATTACATTAGGTCAACTTTTATGATTCAGTGAACAACTGAAGCTGTTTTTCATGTATCATGCCAGGCAGCCATGCTATTTGTCTCTATTAGGACTTTCCACACTAAGTAAGGTGACCATTTACCCATTGTAGTGTTTATTGTATTCAGTTGTGATAGTTAGTTCCTCCTTGACTCCATTTTCTTTTCTTCACAGAAAATACAAATTTATCCCATAGTGAAATGTTACTATAAATTGAGATCTGTTCTTTTTTTTTCCCCAAGACCTAGGCAAATAAAAAATATTCTCTTCCTGAACTCAGTCACCTCTTCTTAGGTGATTCCTGCTGCTTAGATATTTGCAGAAGCTCTTTAAACTTGCTCCCTTTAAATTGTGTCTGCTTGTGTTGTGCCTCTTGTTAAGGCATTGTTTTTCTGTCCCCTAATATTTCATTGTTTCCCTATGCTTGTTCTGCCTGCTTGTCACCTTTCCCCAGCTCTGTTAGATTTACCTACAAATTTTTCAAGACTTTCTGTAAGTGTTTACAGTGTGGAAAGTGGGCTATGTGCATAAAGCTTCCACATACTTCCAGAATAGATGGAATAAACATTTGATATTCTAATGCAGGAATTTTAATCCAGTGATGGAATTTACTCAGAGCATGCTAATTCTTAAAAGAGTCAGAGGAAGCCAAGCTGAACACAACTGGCAGAACTTCTGGGCAAGAGCTCTCAGCTGGACAGAGAGATTAGATTTCAAAGCCATTTTAATTATTTCTAATAACAGCAGTGGTCAGTGGTGGAAACATGGATTTCTTTCTGTAACTTGTTCCTACCATCTACTCATAATCAGGACAGCTGATCAAGCTGGGATCTTAGAGGCAGTGAGTGAACCAAACTGTAAGCCTTTGTCCTTGGCCAGAGTGCTAGAGGTCACAGGAAAACAGAGATGGCACAGAAGCAGAAGAGCTACAGAAGAGTGGCAATCTGAGTTAATTTCCTTCATGTCAGTGCCAAACCTGTTATATGCTGTTGTATGGCCTGGAATAAAGAAAAGAAAGGAAACTGTATCCTGCTACCTCACAGCTGTAAAGCATCCAGGAGTCAGATAAGCTCCTGTGTGACCTAGACCCTTTGGATATTCCTGGTAGACAGTGCCATCATAGTGCTCTCTGGCCCTGTTCACTTAGCACTGCCTGTCTGTATTGTGCATACAGGGCAGGCACTAGGAGTATAGTTTGGGAACTTGGAGAATAGGACTGATTTTCCCTTTGAGAGGCCTCCTGCGTTTGACAGTATTTTTTCTGTTTCTTAGGGGAATCACTTCATGAAAGATGTAGATATCCACTGATTATAGATAAAGAGAGGTTAAAGAGTAGAGTGTCTAAATACATTTTCTAGATTCCCTTCGGAAGGGGTGGAGAATTCTGGTAGTCACTGAGACACTGAAGGATCTTCATGGCCCATCATAGTGGAGAGTTTTCTGGATTTGTCCCAGGTAATTCATCCTGCATGTCTTAAGCACCTATTTGGTTTTTTTCCTGCAATGGAAACAATTGTCTTGGGAAGTGGATGTGTCATTCCAGTGACTAAAGAACAGCATAATTGACTAGCTAAGCTAGTCAACTAACTTTAATATGCTTTTAATTGCACTTGGTTTTGATTTTTCTTTCTCTTTTCTTTTTCCTTCCTTTTTCCCCTTTTCTTTCATTTTTCTTTTCTTTTTTTTCCCCCCTCACACATTGGCCTTTTCAGCAAAGAGGGAGGTTGGCCCAGGAGTGCCACAGTTACAGCTGTTGAAAGCTACCCCTTATCTACCTCTCCTCTGGGACCACTTGAGAAAGGTCAGATCTTCCAGTTTCTATACACTGGACAGAAACTTTAGGGATTAATTAAAATGAAAGAAATGCTATTGGTCCCCATGTCTTTTTATCCTTATCACCTTTCTTTGAGAAAAGTGGAAAGACCTTTGAGAAAAAATCCTGTCAACTCCTGGAGTAACTGTGTGTTTTGAGAGGGAAGGGAAAAAGCCCAAGGTTGCTAGTGGGAGCAG
>WEIV01010836.1:153449-165430 GCA_013390005.1 Calyptomena viridis | reverse complement strand
TGCAGGGTAATTACCTGCAACGAGTGCTTGGGGGCACACTAATCCCAGCTGGAGTCTCTTTGGCTGGAGAGAAAATGATCAAGATGGTTATTACCTGTCTGAATTCCAGACCCAGAGCTATTGTGGAAATATTTCATTGACAGAAATACTGTAATAGAATTTCAGATCTCAAACCCTTTAATTACAAAATTAACATCTTCCAAGCTAGCAAAAATAACTGTCATTTCCAATTGTTTGTACAAGTGTTCATTTATTCACTTAGCTAGCTAACTAGAGCCAGGTACAGCTCTTCCAATAAAGTTAAAGTTGTAATTTTCTTTCTCTTTGTAATTTTCTTTCTTCTTTGTACACTGTAGTCTGAGAGTGATTCAACCAGCTTGAATACTTATATACGAAATGTTCTGTGGAAATAAAAAGCCCATATATAAAAAAGGAGGGCACTACTTGTTACGAAGTATATTTTCCAAGAAGTCAAAGTAAGAAACAAGAGGAAGAAGATGAAGGAATTCTGAACAGCTCCAACATGGGAAAGGTCTCTTGTCTGACAAAGTCTGCAAGAGCCCTTTCATGTTCATTGATGCTTCTATTTGAGCCCTCAGGCAAGACTACAAATAATGAGTGAAAATATGAAATTTAAAGTCTTTGTATGAAGTAGTATCCTCCGGAGCTAAAGATTGGCAGTACTCTCACATTTCTGTTCAGAATAACCTGAATGATGAACATATGGAATTGGCCATGTGTTGCCTGGAAAGCATAGTTGCTGTTTTTCATACTTCACATCTCTAGGGTATCCAGTTATGTGGGGATAAGTTAACATTTTGCTCCCACCGAGGGTAATAACATTTTCAGACATTTTTGGCATCATATGTAGATGTGAACATGTTTTAGTGTCTGAGTGCTCCAATGCCACTAATGAGCTGACTTATCCTTGTTGTAGAACAACCAGGCCACCATTACTCAGCTGTAAGCTCAGAATGACTGACACAAATGCATCTGTTAAACAAAGTCCTTATTATTCCCAGTTCTTCACTTGTTACTCATGTCAATGTGTACGTGACATAATTGGGATTTTGCCTAGTAGGGGCAGAATTCCATCTATCTGAGCCATCTATAATTTCTTGTTGTCCCAATGTTTCAGAGAAGTAGCTCTTTTGAATTAAAAGCTTTTCTTTCACCAGTTAAAGCAGTGGTAGGAAAATAAACAATAAATGTGCTCTGTATCATTATCTTGAATAATAGGCTAAAAATGTCAACACTGAAAAAAACATCTTGAAGATAATTTTTACCCTGTTAAATATTAATGGGTTGAAACTACTCATTGTTGTATGCTTTTACAGTGTATATCTTGCCAGGGCATAGGAATACCCAAATCAGTTTTCAATGGACATAGTTAGTAGTACCCCAGTGTGCCAAGGCACACTACAATGGCATTACTCTGAAGAGCAGCAACACCTCAAAGTTGTAATACCACAAAAGAAAATTTTAAGCATGATCCCTGGTCACATTCAGTCCTGAACTTGTATTGCATTGGTAATTACATGGAAGTATTACTGCAGTAGAAAAAGTCTTGAATATGCTGTGGAAAATGACTACCTTACCAGATATGATCGAGGCAAGCAAGTCTAATATCTCTGTCTGATCAGTTTTTAAGTCAATGAGCTCCCTCAGTCCCTGTTGAAGAAATCAGGCCTTCTGAGGAGTTCCCAACATCGCATCCAACAAGGGTCACTGAAGTACATGAGATGCCCAAGTTCAGACTCTTCTTGGGACAGCGGGAACCTGAGTTATGGGTCTTTGATAGGGAAACTGCTACACTTAGTTTCCTTTTGGATCTACACTTGACAAGGTGCCGAGGCTTTATATCTTCCATGGACACTAACTACATACAGGTCTTCTTCACACTACAACGCAAAGCATTGCCAGGGTCTTTTACTGTAACAGGTGTTACAGTATAACACTGCAGAACTAATCTTGGCAAACGTCTTAGGGCTGAGTACTTGTTATTTTGCTGGGTTATGTGTAATGTTTTGCGCTGTTCTGTGAGGGAGAATAATGTGTTGTGTGTAGTGTGTTTCATTATCTGGAGGCAGAAGAAAATTCCTTCTGAAGACTCAGAAGCTGTTGCTGGGCGGAAATATGCTGTGTGAACAACAGACTGTGACTAACATATTAGCTTGACATTTCCTTGCTATTGGTGTAAGATATTTATTAGAAATTATATTTATTTTTCTTTACACATAACTACTTCATTCCTAAGAAATTTCAAAACTAATAGGTGTTATACTACCAGATTGGTTGGACCTTAGTATTTCTGGTCATAGGGGCAGTTTTATTCTGTTCCGTTGTTACCATTTTTCTTTTATAATTTTTTTCTCCAAACATTTCTAGAAAATTTATAAGCATAAAAAGTTCATGTCTCAAATAACAAATAATGCTGGGACACAAGATGAAGCAAGGAAGTATAGCACACTAGAGGATGATGGAAGAAGGAAACTGGAGGGTAATTACAGTAAAAGCCAGCAGTTGTTTAAGCTGGTTGTTTGCATAATGTGGTGATCTTGAACCATCTGGAAATTTGTTTTAATAAATAAATAACATCTGTTTCTCTTTGTTGCTTCATAGCCTAACCTTTAGTAGTGTTAAAGAAACTTTAGATGTATTCTTCAAAATTAGTTGCCTGTTTTCTCCAAGGCACTTGCCAGAAGCAAATGTAGAAGTAGGACATTGAGGAGCAATAGGCATAATGACTTATTCCTGGAGAACATCTTTGACGACATTCAGATACAAGGGCAAATATGCTCAAGCTGAAACTGTTTCTGAAGGAACACAGCCACCTGCTGATTAACATAATTTGATAAAGTTATTTGAAATGTAGCATGGGTATGAATGAAGAAACTTCCCATTGCTCTTAGCTTAATGATGATGAATAGGCATCTAGTTTGCTATTACTTTTGCTACTAAGGTCTGCAGACTCATAGCTTTGAATCTTGTACTTCAGGCACTGTGTCTTTGGTTGCACAAAAATATTTTGGTTGCAATGTTAAGTGAAAATGCAGTTCTTGTCAACTGGAGAAAAGCTGTTTCAATGATCTTCCTCTTCTGCTTCATGGATCTCCTTTAGCTGCGTTATGGAATGGTCATTATCCCACCAGATGATGTAGCCCAAAGCTGTATTTCCAATAAGGCTCTCTCATGACTGGACCTGAAGCACCAAGGTTCCCTTCTTGATGGTTTCATGAAGTTGATACTTGCCAAAACATTTTGACAGAAAGTTAATTATTGACAGGCAACATATCTTCCAATCCACCACAGATTACTGCAGGATGAAATTGCATGTGTTACTGTATGAAAAGAGTGCTTAACAATGGAAAGCAAATGGAATTTTAAAATTTTAGTTTACCTAACCCATCCTATAGGATTCAAACGAAAAGTTCAAATTTATAATACAGTTGGATAGTTGATGATAGATTAATAAGGCTTTCTATTTTGAAACAGAAAATAAATTGATCTTAATGTTTTGGGTCAAATTTTTATGCAAAATCCAAACTGATCACTCTGGAGAGTTAAATTAATACTCACTTCTGCGCCTTCATGTTTGAATGTAACATCATGCTCTTTTGTATAATTAGTATGTTTAATGCACCTTAAATATGTGTTCTCATGCCAACAGGTCCTTCAGCAAAGGCAGCTTGCACGTTTGAAAAGTCAAAAGCAATTTATTTAAGTGACCTGTAACTTAACATGGTTCATGATGCTAGAAATCGCAAAGTCTGTTCTTCATAAAGCTCACAGAGCCAACACTGAAATTCATTTTAGGAAAACATCCTTTGAGGAGAGTGCCTTAGTATGACTCATAATAAGAAAGCAATGTGTAGATATTTGACACTGTGTATGTGTATTTTTGCATGTGCTTTCCACTAGGTGTATTTTTAACCAAGAGACATTTTTCAAGTATTTTGGTTTTGCTTAAGCAACTGACCAAATATTGGCAGATGAAATATTCTATAATATTCTTTAAATAGCTGGGAGAATTCTCACAACTGCTGCCGTTGCTGTCATGGAGCACTTCAACTGGCTAAATATCTTCAGGAAATACAACATAGGAGAGAGAAAACAGTCCTTTAGTGCTGCACAGGGTTGTTGTGACTCAAGGGCAGGACAAGTCTTCAGCCTCGTTGAACCTCATACAATTTGTCTCAGCCCATCCATCCAGCCTGACTAGACCCCTACGTACCTTTCAGTAGATCAAGAGTGGCTGAGGGTGTCCTCGATCCCCTCATCCAGATCATTGTTAAAGGTATTAAACAGAACTGGAAGGAGATGGTATGGCAAAATAATTATTGTTATATATAAAGAAAGTACTGCAAATATATAAACACATACTACAATGACCTTGCTGGGAAATCAAGGCAAGGTCTATGCTTTCTATGTGACATATGTCACTTTTCTGCATAACACCATTTCTTTGGAAAGAGAAATTTCAGATGGCTTGCAAGTGGCTGAACTTGAACTGCTGCTGACTGCTGAGCCCTACTAAAGCTACATAGTTCTTGAGTGAAAAGACACAGAAGACAGTTAGAAATGGGGTAATAATTCATGATTAGAGAGACCAGAGCCAGAGTGAGGAAAGCTTTGTGGTCTGTTTAATCAAGTAATAATACCTCTCAGCTAGTGCAGCTTTTCCTCTGAGGGGAAAGCACTGGAATCCTGACTAAGCAGTGGAAATGTGTGAAACTGAGGGCCAGGGTAGGGGAGAGAGTGATCATGGTTTCGTGATGGCTTCCTGTCCATTTCTTCTCTTCGATGTGAAGTTAGAGGAAAGACACACTGATGTGTGGTCAGAGTGCAGCCACACGGTAGAAAAAGATGACATTCAATCACAGCATTATATTCAGTAGTTAGTATTGTTTTCCCAGTAGCTCGAGCCAAAGCTAGCCAAAATTATTGTGTTGGAAATCCCTTAAAGCAGCTCCAAACGTATTTAATAACCTATGTCATTTTACTGGGGAGATCTCCCCCATCTCTGTATGAGTTTCAATAAAACAGAGTTAATAGATATTACAAGTTACAGAACTTATACTTTTCACAAAATCATTTAAGTACTTCTCATTTAGCATTAAACACTTTAAATTCACAAGATTTGTCTTAATTTTTACTTTTCGGGTTTTTTTCCTGACATACAAGGAAAACCTAAGCATCAGATTACTTAGTTGAAGATAACATCTGAAATAAACTGTACTACTAGGAATAAAGACCCAATTTTATTCTCCTTGGAAATTTTTCTTACGGATTTTCGAACATTTATGTTAGCAGAATTTAATCTCAGTTCACTTTACCCTCATGAGAAATACATTAAAAACATTATAGAGTGGGCAGAGAGTGAAAAATGTTTTTCATCTGGTATTTCAAACAAGACATAGTGCAGAAAAAGAAGAAAATAAATATATCTGGAGAGATCATTTTACTTCTTTAGGCACAAGTTTTCAGGTCAGATATCAAACGAATGAAAAACATTTCACTGTGCCTAGGATGGATTTAGTTTTAAGCTGAGCTATGAAGCTGGTTTAAAGTTCAGTTCCCTCAAATCTGCAAATAATATGAAGAGAGCCATATCCTATATAGGTTTTAATGCTCTTTTTCCCATTGTTTTTTAAAATTATTTTTATTTTACATACATGTGTGTGTATATATATATATATATATGTAGCTTTGAACAGGCCACTTCTAGACAGTGAAGTCCTGGTAATACTACTTATTCACTTCACAAAAACTAGAACATTTATGGTAATGTTCACTTAATGAATATTTGCAAATCACATCAATATACTCATCCTCTGCATCCCTCTCTTTAGCCTGATTTCTAGGTGAATTACAACTGCTATATGTCATATTTATTTCCATAAATGTGGTAGTTTATGCCATAAATTTACAGCCACCTTATTGATTTTAAGAACTAGTATAACAGAATAGAAAACAGCCCCATTATTAATAAACATCTATTGCTAGAAATAACAG
Organism: Calyptomena viridis; assembly: GCA_013390005.1. Lineage (NCBI taxonomy): Eukaryota > Metazoa > Chordata > Aves > Passeriformes > Eurylaimidae > Calyptomena > Calyptomena viridis. Next base: position 159,415 of record WEIV01010836.1, on the reverse strand, counting down.
CTGTATTCAGCTTATATTCAGCTCTTAGGTTCTCAGTAGAAGTGATTTTATGGCCAGAAATCTTTCAGAGATCAGTCAGTTTTGAAAGATACCGGAAGTTAACAAAACTTTTAATTTAATTTGGGGAGGATTTTTTTGCAAACCTTACATGCTTGGTGACTGATACCGATTCACAGAAATTAGCTTCATAGTGTTTAAGGGACTATCTAGTCTCATGAATATTGTAGGCCGTTAAGTATCAGACTGTGATGCTGCACTGAGACCTATAGTTTTGCTAACACTTTTATTTCAGTTATTATCTAGTCCTGACTTGAAAATCTGAATATGGTGAGAATCTACCATTTTCCTCTGTTCCAGTCTGTTCACTCTCACTGTTAAAAGTGTGTGTTTAATTTCTAATTTGAATGGTCTGACTTCTGCTTTCAGCCAATTAGTTCTAGTTATATATTTCTCTGCTAGATTAAAGTCCCTTTTCATACCCAGTATTTTTTTTTCTGGTGAAACCATTTATACTCCTTAATCTAGTCACACCTCAGTACTCTTTTCTGATAAGATAAGCAGACCAAGCTCAAAGAAAGGCATTTTCTCCAGTCCTTAAATGATTTGTGTGTTTCCCTTCAGCTCTCAGACTACTTTTAGAAGATCCTTTTTTAAAATGTGGACACTGGAGGTCTATGATAAGGAGTGAAGTTCCCCTGGGGGTGCAGTTTCAGACAGCCTAAAGTTAGTTTTCTGCTTTGACTTGTCTGCTGCCATAATTATCCTCCATTCTCTATAAAGAACCGTGGAGAAGCAGGTCAGGTATCCCCAGGGCTGAAGTTAGTTTTTGTGATTAATTCCCTCTACCCCTCTACTGCTGGCCTTCCTTCTTTTCACCATGACATGTCTCTAGGCACTTGGCTCTTTGGCCTCTGAAGTCTTTCGTTGGCACCAAGTTTAAGTCACAGTCTAAAACTTTAGAGATACAAGATAGTCTTGCTAATTCAGAGCTGTCAGCTTGGATGTGAAGAGTGAAAGAAAGAACTAATACTCTAGTTTTGAGCAGGATAGAATTAATATTGTTCCTACTTAGCTGATGCAGTACAGTGTTATGGATTTAGGATGAGAATAATGTTGATAACACACCAATGTTTTAGTTGTTGCTTAGCAGGGCTTACTCAGATTCAAGGACTTTTCAGCTTCTCATGGTGCCCTGCCAGTGCAGAGGCTTGGAGTGCACAAGGACCTGACCCCAGTTGACACAAGGGATATTCCACACCTTATTCAGCACAATGTAGAACAATAAAACTGAGGGGAGTTGGCCAGTGAGATGGGTCAGACCACTGCTCAGGGACAGGTTGGGCATCAATCAGTGTGTGCTGAGCATCACTTGCTTTGCATAGTCTTTTATAACTTTTATAATTAATATTATTTATTAACATCAAATTATTAATATTTTATAATTTTTATAATTAATATTATTTTCCCTTCCCTTTTCTGTCCCCTTAAACTATCTTTATGTCAACCCACAAGAATTACCTTTTTTCTGATTCCCTCTTGCATCCCACTTAGGGGGAGTAAGAGCAGCCATGTGGTGGTTGGCTACTGGCTGAGATGAAACCACAACAGTCCTTTTTGGTGGCCAACATGGGGCATAAAGGGTTGAGATAACAACAGATCTGACCAGAATGTGTTAAAAAAATTTGTTATACACATTCATTATATTAGTTTAATAGGCACTGGTCACAATGTTGATTTATTTGCCCTTAGAGGAGTGGTGTTTGTTCTCAGGGTTGTGTTATGTAAGACCTTACTTGCTGTATGTGTTCCCTGTTGTGCTGTTTATAATTTCTGGGGGCTGGATTAAGGTTATCATTTTGCTGTACTGTGTAACACTGGTTTATGATATGATTAAATTAGTGGTCGTGAGTCTAATCTGGTATTTGTACTCAGCATTGCTGTCATCTCTGTACTTTAGGAACCCTTTCTCAGAAACAATTAATAATTCCACTCTTCACCTTTTCTCCTCAGAGCCTATCTGTGTAGAAGATGAGAGAGAACACTCCCCTGCTAGTTCACCTTCCCGTTCTTCAGGTTAGTTACAATAGCTCTTGAGAATTTTGAATCCTTGGGACATTCAAACAATCATGTTTCTACTGCTACCTCCTGAATGTATTTCAGGTCTTGTTTAAGGTTAAACAACTTTTAAGAATACCACCCAGAGATCTGTCACAAGGTTGGATGGTTATGAGTAGAAGGGTGTGTGGGATAGTTAGGGCAAGTATTTTGAAGAGCAGACACTTCCAATGTTTTGAAACTTCACTCTTGTACAAGAGCAGAATCCAGAAAAACTTGTAAAATATTTGGAAAATGTATGCTGTGATGCTGACAATTCCAGAGAGAAAGAAATCACTGCAACATGCTGGGGTCTGGCCCATGCAAACTCAGCCCTGCTGAACACTCTTCAGTACCCTCAGAGGGAGATAAGGTTTCTGGATCTGATGACAAAATGACAGGCACTGCAGCAACCGTGATAGGCACAGGCACTGGGGCTACTCCAGACTCTGTGACAGACACTGGTGCTGCCCCAACCCCAGCAAGTATGAAGCTGAACCAGGGTGCCAACCTATGCTGATAACAGTCACCTCAATACACATGAGAAGAAATACTGGATGCAAAAGTGAGCTTGTTTAGTAAGGGAACTCCTACTGTGAAGGGAAAGGAGGAAAAAGTAAATAAGTCAGGATACTCCAAAGCAGTACCATCGTGAGAACAGGAGGAGGAAATGGCAGAACTCATAAACAAGCTGTAACTACCTGACCCCTGTCCCCGAGTGAGCTATGAGATAAGTGAAAAGATTTCAGCTTCATCCAGGTGAGCACATTGTCACCTGATTGATCCGATGCTAGGATAACAGGGTCAGTGGCCTGGAATTAGAGGGTAGGAAAGCCAAGAGGCTGGGATCCATTTCTAGGGAAGGCATTGAAAAAGTGACTGGAAAAGGGGCACAAGCCCTCAACCTCTGGAGACAACTCCTGTCAGATGTTAAGTGAAGGTATCCCTTCAGGGAAGATGTTATGTCATCCAGGCAAATGGACCACCATCGAGAAAGGTATCCAGTACCCGAGGGAATTAGCCATGCAGGAGGTGATCTATGATGACCTATTGTAATGGTTTGGGACAAAGATATTCAGAGGGATAAATATTCTCTGATAAAAAACAGGCCGCAGTTACCCTCTACCACCAGGTTCAAGAAAAGAAATATTTCCGTGAAGAAAAGTGAAAAAAAAAATACAAAACTATTTATTTAACAAACACACAAGAAAATAATAATAGTGCTAAATAATAAATAATGAAGTCTCTCACTGTGGAGAGAGAAAACCTGGAAGACCAAGAGTCCTTCTGTTGGTATCGTCTCCCTCTCCCTCTTTGCAGCTGAGCCGATGAGGGAGCCCCCCTCCAGGCCAGGCTGGTGAAAAAGGTCCCCAGTGAGGTCTCAATGTTCTGGTGTCCTGACAAGTCCAGAAGAGAAGGAAAGGAACCCAAAATCTCAGAAAAACACAGGAGTTCGTTTCTCTCCGAAGAAAAGAACCAGATGAGAGAGCTGCCTGGAAAAGCCAGCCGAGACTGCTTCCCCCCTCCTTTCTCCTGAAGAAGAAACAGAAAGGAGCGTGACCTTGAAACATTGGACTACTTTGAAGAAGCTTCTTTGACTATTTTTTCTCTCTGCTTTCAGGCTCAGTTTAAAGGCACAAAATTCTTTTTTTCCTGTTATAGAGTAGGAAATATGGGATACATCATAAAGTCACCCCAAGACACCTACACCATAAACAATTACCCAGAGATCCAGATGAAGTCAGGTGTACATGACCCATGTGGCAGAATTTTGTATGGAGATCACCATTGTTACACATCAACTCATTGGCAGTAATGACCTGGAAAGATGAAGAGGGACAAATGGTGGGTAAATTGGCTGTTCAACTCTAGCAATATGAAGAAAGCCTTTCTTCCTCCCTATGGACCTTTGTCTTTGCTGTGGAGAAAAAGTCCCAAGAGTCCCAGGAATTCAGAGAGGATATGTCTTCACCTGTATAGATCAGGATCTCAGCTATTAGGAGCTAGCATTCCTCTGCTCAAGAGAGGATATAGTGGTTACACACATCAGACCATCCTATGGTTTTACCTGAGTGACCACAGAGAGAACATGAGGAAGTAGGATGGAAAATCTACCTCAATCCCCTCATGAGTGTCTGATTTGCAGGAAAAAACCCCCAACCAAACCAAAATAGGGTTCTTCAGGAAAATTTCCACTTCATTTTCAAGTTGGCAGTTTCTCAAACAGAGTAGAAGGGCTGATCTTACTTCTGGTCTTAATAAAGGGAATTCTGTTTTATACTTACAAGAAGTAAGTTGCAAATACTATGACCAGGACTAGAGGGAACCTGCCTTCGGCCAGGTGGAGGAAGGGGACAACGGGGTTTACTGGACTGTGTGGTTTTGATGGCCAGGTACATCAGGCCCAGAGGAGTATAAGGTTCTAATGGACGCTAGTGCACAGTGTACACTAATACCACCAAGATATAGAGGGACAAACCCCATTTTTATTTCTGGAATGACGAGAGTGTCCCAGCTGATTGTATTGGAGGCTAAAGTGAGCCTGACTGGAAATAAGTGTCAAAAGCACTCCATTGTGAGAGGCCCAGAGGCTCTGTGCAACCTTGACATAGACTCAGGAGAAGGTATTTCTAGAACTCAAAATGCTACCATTGGGCTTTCAGTATCGCTGCCTTGGAGATGGAGAAAATTAAGCAGGTGTCTTCTTTGCCCGGTCTCTCAGAGGACCCTTCTGCTGTGGGGTTGCTGAAGGTTGGAGAACAACAGGTGCTGATTGCTACCACAACAGTGCACCAATGGCAGTATCTCACCAACAGAAACTCCATGATTCCCATCCATAAGCTGATTGGTTGACAAGAGAGACAAGGAGTCATTGGCAAGACCTGTGATCCCGTAACAGTCTTACATGGTCAGAGCAAAAGTCTATCAGAGAGTGGAGACTAACAGTAGGGTACTGTGTCCTGAATGAAGTCATGCCACTGCTGAGGGCTGCTGTGCTGGACATGCTAAAGCTTCAATAAGAACTGCAGTTGAAAGCAGCCACATGGTATGCCACAACTGATACTGTTTTCTCAATCTCTTTGGCAGCACAGTGCAGGCCACAACAGAAGGTAAGACACTTATCCTGTCTTTAGATGTTAATGATTTGTGGTAGTTTTTTCTTACTTAGTTCATGGAATTCTTTCACTGATGGGGAAAAAAAGTTTAAAAGAAAATAAATTAATTAGCCTCATGCTGCTGAGTAACTGATAACAAGAATACACATAAGCCTACAGTGATTGCTTGAATGAACATTCTCAGTGGACAAACGCTTTCCTCACATATTAAGACAACTCTTTGATTTAAGTGGAATTCTGGTGGTATATATGAGATGTATAAGATTTGGTTCATTGATTTTTAGTGAGGTTAACAACTACCTGAACAGATTTTAAATTGTGTTTTGAAGCTACATGTTTTTACTAAGCTGGTAAGACCCTTTAATAGATCCTGCCAAGGTGTCTGCTGAGTTGCAGAGAAAAGGGACTTCCAAACACAAAGAAGTGCAAGTGATGTGGAATGCCCCTAAGCATGTGATTGCAAGCTTTTAAGTGTTGTGTAAATTATTTTGCTCTTTTTATACACTTAAATTCTTGGGATAAGGACTAAATATACCTAGGACAACTCTCGTGGTAGCAGAGGATGGTTGTTTGCTAGAGTACCTCTTCTTATTATCAAAGTCCAGTACCAGATAAAGGAATAAAACTCGCAGCTTCTCAGTTTTTCTTGCTGTTTATTAAGCTTTATCACAACTTCAGCATGTCATCCAAACCTGGGTTTAACATACCAGCGAAAAGCAGCAAAAAGCATTTGCTGCAAAGCATGGAAGCACAAAG
>WEIV01010836.1:141435-153443 GCA_013390005.1 Calyptomena viridis | reverse complement strand
CTTTTCCCAGGGACACAGACCAAAAACTGTATCCTGCTGGGTTCTCTGTAAGGGTCCCAGACCCTCCAGAGCAATTTGAGGTGTAGTCTCATCATCCTGGACTCCAACAGACAACAGCCAAATATAACTATAGACTGTATCCTTCTTTTTTTTTTTTTCAATAATTAGTAAAAAGTGAGAAAATTTAAGAGTAAATTGCCTGCTAAATGTCACATTAAGCCCAGTTATGTGAACATATATTACATTTCCCCAAACAAAGAAACAGAAAAATAAACATTTCCTATATATTGTCATGATTGATTAGTGCAAAAAAAATCCTAAACCATGTGTAAAATACATGAATTAAACCCACTAAAGGATTAGTTTACTCTAATACAGCCTGAACCAAAAGCACTGAATGAGGAGCATCTCAGAGTTTACCAGAAGGGAATACTACAGAAAGATGCATCTTTGTATTGCACCCTCCTCTAAAGCCAAGGTATGTAGCTGCAGTGATGAGACAGGTATCTCCCATCATCTTGGAATTACATCCACAAATGCAGCAGATGGTTGTATTTGGCACGTGCACTCCTGAATGAATGGACCAGGTTCCACTGTTCTTTAGAATACTCTTGGTACTGTCTTGTTAAAACACTCACTCTGGTCTTGGTTCTTCAGTATTTTTATTAGCAAATTGATCACTAAAATGAGTAAAAAGGTCAAAGAAACAAGAAGAAATATATACTCCCTAAACACGCAAGTACTCTTCATACTGTGAAAAAGATGGCTAGTTCTATGCTATTAGTGGCATTGACCTCAGAGCATTTACACCAATGGAGAAGTCCTACCTCTAGCACGGTTCAGCAATGCAACTACTGAAATTCTTTGTAAAATGAAAGTGTAGGGGAGAGTCATAGCTTGTCTACATGGGGAAGAAACAGGAAAGGGGTTGTGTTTCTAGTTTGCTAGAGATTGTATGGCAGGCCCTAATTAATGGAGCAGATTTTAATAGCTCTCTGCCTTATAAAGACATGATTTAGGAAGGAGTGTGGGCTAGAATTCAGGTCTCTGGTGTGGGAGGACAGACTGCAGATGGCAGGTGTTGGCACATGGTATAGTTGATCCGTTGTGATGACCCAAAGATAGAGCTGGGCACAGGCAATTATATCCTCCACACACTGAAAATAAATGGGTGTGTAATTACAGAGCTGGTGCTCCAGACAGTTGAGTGTTTTGGGTTTTTTTTCGGTTGATGAATGTAAGGTCTGTATTAATTTAAAAACTTATCTTCTGTTTATTTTTGTAATAACTGCGATATTTTCATATGTTCTTAGCTATGATGTCTCTGTTTTGTCCCATGAAAGGTCTAATGGTATAGAACAACTTGCTGGAGCACAATGAGTTTGTTTTTCCTTTCGCACTCCAAGTTTCTGCTATACATAGTTGAAAATCAACAGAAGGACACTGCAATTTGCTAAAATCAATATAATTAGAGAAAAAAAAATTGATGTACTGAAAAGACCACAATTCAGAAGCTGCTGGGCATGATTGAAATGCATCATGAGCTGCTGAACTGTAGTGCCCTAGGTCTGGCATGCTGTGGAACCTGTGTGCCTCTGATGGAAACATTGCCACCATCCTGGCTCCCCCAAACATTTGTAAGCACCATTTCATGTCAGCAGCTGTATTAGGTGTATTATGAATCTGTATCATGCCTGCTGCCATTTCAGGAAGCTATTTGTGCTAAGAAACTTTACACCAAAATATCAGACTTGTACCTAATTTATTCGTGTTATTAATATTTAGTGCTGCTGCTAAGGTGAGTATGCAGCACTTCAGCTAAACTCCTCTGTAAAAAGAGAATTCTTCCTTTCAACAGGTTAATTCTATTAAGAGTTGTCTGTTAAAAATACTTTGATTTTACATTGTTACTGACTAAGAATTCTGTAAGTGAGCTTTGGGTTTTGTTCTTTAAGAATTAAACTCTGCAGCCAGGGCTGGAGCCTCATGCTTGAGTTTATCATCCTTGGGGTTTTTTTTCACTTTCCCTCTCCTGACCCCAATCTGCCACAAAGCAAGGAATCAGGAGAGAAGCCAGACAAGGATGGTATAATTAAGACCTCTATTTTTTCTCTGACCTAGCCCATGAGACTCAGCAAGGTGGGTCTTGTGATGGGTGTATCTGTGCCCCTCTGCACCAACTCAGCTTCCTTCTCCATGCTGAGTTTGTGACAAGACATGAAAGATGGTGTGAGGCTGCAGCGGAGTAAACAAGTCTTCTGTGACTTCAGCATGTGATGCTTCATGAAGAGGTGCAACCTTTTCTACAGCAAAAGACATGGTCTCCTCTTCCTTCTGTGCCTGCACGTGTGATGTCTCTCAGTGGGGAAGAGTCTGGGATGCTTCATTGGAACTACATGAGCTACAGAGAATCTGCAACTTAGGCTGGGCAGAACCCTTGAGTATGTTCTGCATGACAGCTGACAGATCTAGAGCCACACTACCTCCTTATATTATTAAAATTTTGCAAAATCAGAGGAATGTTTTGCTTGGACTGTGGTGCTCTGGATGCAATTTTCTCTCTGTCATTCAGCTTCTGAGATTATGAATACTTAGTAAACAGAAGATTTCTACATAGCAAAACAAACAAAATGAGAGGCTCAATTTTTACCACTCCTGCCAAATTTAATATTAAGTAAGAATGATCCTGTAATGGACATTTATTCATCTTTGTTTTTGAAAAACAACAACATAAGCTTTGTCACTTATACCTGCTTCCAACAGCAGTGTATGTGCAGTAGCTGAGTTCATCTTCTAAGGAGACAACAAGGGCAGGCTACTCCCCAGGGACGGCAAGCCAGGAGCTGGCGTGACAGGAAGGTGGTAGAACAGAGTCCTCATCAGCAATGGGACAGTTCTACCATGGCTGAGCAAGGAGAACAGGGCAGGTGTGGTGACAGTAACCAGAGACCGTAACAGTCCAGGCAAGTCTGAGATCAAATCAACAGGTCAGGATAAGGGTCTGGCACAGGCATATTCGAACATGGCTCAGGCCAGAACCAGGGGCAACAGCTACAGCTTAAATGCGTGGGTAAAGCAGGGGGAAGCTCTGACATGGTTTTTCATTTATTTCTTGCACAGCTTTTGTCTAAGCGGGCTGATCCCATCTTAGACAGCTGCACCTTATCAGGGCTGGCCAGTGGCACAGGCAGCAAGCCCCAGGATGGGGACAGAGGCTGAGACTGGAGATATATGCAGGGCACAGACTGAACTGACCTGCAGGACATGAAAGCCGTGTTTTCTGTGGGATCTTGTCAGTTGGAGAATGTGTATTCTTTTTCAAGAAGATCACTGTGTATCTGAGGCCCAGTGACAATCAGGATTTCAGCAGATATACACTACAATCTCGTCATGATGTGTTTTGCGGGGTAAACCTGAGATAGAAACAAGATTACCACCTGTATTTCCAAAATAAATGAAAAAAAACCCCCACAAATGAAAAACAGGGAGGCTGCATAAAACAAATGCTTTGCAGAAAAACATAACATATTTCTATTCTGCTCTGGAGAGGTTTCTGGGCATTATTATCATATTGTGAAGTTATGCTACAATTAATGAGTCCTTTTAGTGATGCTGTAATAAACTCAGAGGTTTAGATTTTCAGCTTGTGTAAATCAATATGAGTGAACTGATTTCAATAGAACTGTGCCAGATGAATATCTGGTCTCAGACATCATGCAGAGCTTGTACAGAGATGTTTAATAAAGCAAGAGACCTGTGTTTTCAAGGTAGATAAATGACTTTCCAGCTGATGCTGCAGTCTCTTGTGGCACCTCTCATCCAAGAAGTTTTATTTTAATCACTCTCATAAAGTTTCCTTAACTGCAACAATAATGCTAAGTGCCAGACACAAAGCAAAGGAAATCAGATTTCTGGATAACTACTGGAATGAAATGTGGCTCCCATGTTGCTGTTAGGTATTTTTTTGTTTGTTTGGGTTTTTGTATTTTGTTTGTTAGGTTGGGGTTTGTTTGTGTGTTTGCTTTTTTTTTTTGGTTGTTTTGTTTTTGTTGTTTTTTTTTTGCTTGTTTGTTTGGGGTTTTTTGTCCCCTAGGATTTTTATTCTATTATTTTCTTCCTTTTAGTAGCACTGAAAGTGCTAGTGGCTTAAAAAACCAATTTCTTCAGTCCTTATGCAGACAGACCTTTGGGTGCTCACTGTAAGGCCTGTAATATAAATCTATCATTGATCTAGTTTTATCTAGAGCTGTGGCATAAAACAAAGGTCTTAAGACCTTTTATTACATTAGTAATCCTGCTCTGTGGAAAAAACAGATGCAACCCTACAGCAAAAATGAAGGAACCAATGAAGCATTCAAATACAAAGTTGTTTAAACAGAGTTAGTTTGGGATAGTGCAGCACACTAGTGCTTATGAAGTTTTGTGTGAAAAAGTCTCGTTTAAACCACATCTCATCATACTAAAACAATAAATCTAGAAGCACAAATATAGTATTACTAAAACACACAAATACTGCATATCTTCTCAACTCTTTGAAATATCAAACCTGTTTACCTCTCAGTGAATCAATACAAACTGCATATGCTCAACAGTTCTGAGAATCAGACAAACATCTGATTATTTGCCCAGATAGGCATATTCGAGTCAAATCTGAGCCATTCACATTTGACAGTTTTGATCTTGGTCTTCAGTCAAAACTGACCTTTGCTTGCAATCTCTGCATGTGATTAAAAAATCTCAGATTTCTTTGTACTTGAATTGGATCACCCAACATTTATACTAGTTCCCTTCCATTTGCTAGTCCATCTAAGTTCTACTCAGATTAATTTTAAACAAGTTGGTAAATAGAGGAAGTTGAAACAGCTTTATTGACTTCCTAAAGGGTATTGGCATGAATTGAAATATAGTCTGAAGGCAACTGTGGAGGTAAGCACCACAGACAGCACTAACACATCTTACAGCATCATTTCTATATGTAATAAAATGCACTAAATTTAAGAGGAAGTTTATAGAAAAAAATCAAAAATTTTGAGGTCCATTCAGAAACAGGAAGCTCTGACTTTTACATTTAGAGTAGGAAGCTCATTGGCAATACTGAAATCAGTTATATTTTTGCTGAAAACCTTCTAGTTAAATGCATGGCATTTAAAAACAAACAAGATCTAATCGGGTTACCATTTGTAGCATTTGGCCTGATTCACACAAGCAAAGGTCTTTCTAGGATTCCAGGACTAATTGTGGTTTGAAGCAGTGTCATCCTCTCCCTCATCCTGCAAGTATCTGTTGTATTACCTCAAGGTCTTCATCTGGGTGGACCAGCATAAGCAGTCAGATTGATGGGTAGCACAATCTTATTTCAACCAAACACACTTTACTAAATTTCAAAAAGAAATATGCATGTTCCATATCAGTAAAACTAATGAAAGACTGGAATAGACTGCCCACAGAGCCTAGCACTTTCACTGAAAGCTTTTAGAAGGACTGGTATAAGTATAGCTGACCCTTATGCAAGAGACAAAAATTATTAGGATGAAAATGTTTTGTGTTTTCAAACTTTTACCTTATTCTTGTATGATCTATAATTAATAAACTGATACTTGTATCTGAGTGTATCAGCTGCAGCTATTGAAAGGTGCTGGCTTGTACCACAGTGTACTGCTGGTGTGGCCCCTGGCTTCTCCTGAACACAAACTGACCATGACAGCTACAGGCCTTCTTGTTGCTTAGCTTGACATCAGTAGGGCCTTTCCCATACAGACAGCTGACAGCTTCTCTACTTCACAGTGTAATTACTTCCCCACCTGTAGGTATTAACTGAAACATTAGCAATTAACATCTCCAGGAATTAAGAAGTGCTAAGGACTTACCTGACCCTCAAAGAATAGATAATCTTCAAATAGGCACCATGAGGGCCAGAAAGGCAGTGCATCTCACTTTGAATTGCTGTAAGGCAGAAGTACAGTGCTGGTTAGAGATTATCGCCCCATCCTGAGATGTTCTGTTTCATTCAACTTAGAAATAGCAATGGTGAAATGGTAATATGAATTGGCTTCTATGAACGCATCTCCTGTGCTTCTAGAAGTAGTGCCCCCACTTCCATAAACAAACTGTCTAAAATCTCCATAAGCTTGCCTTGGATGCCCCCTGATAGATTGTTACTGCTTTCTCACTTTTCCTATTTCTTATAATCTCCTCTAGTTTAATAAACTGCTTGAGAATTCAGAGTCAATTCTCAGTGACTTAATCTGAATGATATATGTTTTCTGCATTCCCACAAGAGCATGCCACCAGCAGACCTTCCAGAAAGATGTCACAAATCTTCACAACTCTGCAACCTATAGCAAAGCCTGAATTTACCACTTTAATACAACAGAAAATTACTGTGTCCCCATATGATAATCCCAAAAATTTACAGGAATGCGTTTTCTCTTTGCAATTCATAATATTATATATTCATAATATAACCCCAAATTAGGCCCAACCAGTATCCCTTTCAGACAACTACGTAATGAATAAATTCCCATGTTAGTATGACATAGTCAGATTTTATACTAGTCTGCTATTTACCACTCACCTGGTATCCAGTGTTAGGGATTATTTTTCATATGGGTAAAGGAAATTATTTCCATAAGTTTTCAGGTATTTTAAGTACTGCAGCTATGGTTTACTTGCAAGTGCATTTCAAAGTTATATTCAGATGTTGCATAGTGCATAGTCATAGCAGTAATGTTGTTTTGCATAGAATAGTAGAGTTCTTTCTACTGTCTAAGATAGTTTTATAAGCTATTTCTATAATAAATGAAATCGCTGTGCCAAGGCACAATTTCAGCACTGGTGCATCATTATCTGTAAGTTCCTCGGCACAATTCTGGCCTGTGCCAGCCTGTTCTGTTCCAGACAATGCTTGGCCATGGTTTGGGAGATTGCATGGGCCCTACAAACACGTCACCTTGTGCCACTTGCTTTCAGGCCCAGAGAACGGCAATATCCCAATGAATGAATATAGCTGCAGTCTCCTTGTCTGTGACTCACAGAGTTGAGTGGAGCTTCCTTCACGCCAGGAGAGCTCTCTCTGTTCTGTCTCACTTTGCTTTATAATAATGCTATCAAAAGTTCAGTGCCTTTGCTTTATCTTATCACCATCAAAATTCCCTTTCTGGACTATTCTCAGGTTCTGTGACTAGTAGAAGCATAAATCTCAGGGATGTCAGTAGGCATCTTTCCATTTCTAAGCTTGTTGCCACAAGGCTCTCTTTCGCTGTGGTCACATCATTTCCATTCCCTTCCCTCCCTGGCAATGCACTGACTCAGCTGTTGGCACTGAGGTAGTAGGACTCAGTCATTATCATGGTAGGCAAATACGGCAGTGAGTTTCCTAAATTATGATGAAAAGTCTTGAAGAACAGCATAACAACAGCTCTCTGCCTGTGATCACTACTCCCAGGTCCACATTCTGTCTCCCTTTTGTTTTTCTGAAGTAAAAAAAAAAAAAAATCTTCATGTAACTTTTGCCTTATGATTGTTTCTATCACTGTCACCTTTTGGCTGACTCCTCAGCTCCATTGTGTAGTGTAACACGACCCATTCCTAAAAGTGAAGATTTCAGCACTCAGTCCTATACCAATTACCCTTTCTTAGGAGCTCTCATAGATGTATATACACCAAGGGGCTTTTTTGGTGGATGTGTCAGAAGTTCAAAACCAGTCAGTGAAGGTTTTGTAACTATAAGGGTACTAGGTGAAATGTTCTGTAATCGTAATATGGTTACAGATGTTAACAGTAATCCTCACATACTACTTTATCTGCCATTTTTATGTGCTGTTGAGCACAAGAGGAACCTTCTGTGTGCTTCCAAAGAGAAGCTCCACATGGGACCTTGAATCCAAGATTTCTCCCCTACACCATGACCTTGACTTGGCTCATTTCCTGCAGCCAGATTTACTTGGATGAAAGGCTGGACTTCTGTGGAGGTTGACAACATGCTGAAGGTTTCATGAAGTCAAAACAGTACAAAGTGACTCGGATCCCTTTTAAGTTGTAGCTAAAAGAATCCATCCTGCTGTAGTCTCTAACTCTCTTTTGTCACACACGCTGAAAATCCATAAGGTAGGCTATAAATCTAATTCAGAAAAAAAAATGGCTTCTGGCCCCATCCCTGGGCTTTCTACTTTGTATTTTCTCCAAAAGCTATAATGAGTTAGTTGTTTTTTAAGATAGAATATCCAGCAAAGAGTGAAAACTACAGATTATGCTTATTTGGCAACTGATTAATCTGAAAGCTCTAAATATTTAGTGAACGTTACCCTTTTCTTAGTATTAGAACAGTTTTCTGCTGTGAAAGGAGAAAAGGGCTTTATTAACTTTAGAAAATATTCATAGTATACTGCAGTAAAGACCTAAATGGTGCCTGCAAGCAGTGGATGGGGCGTGTGCTTTGTTATGTGAAATGAGTGAACCAGATACAGTGATGCTGGTAAACCTCAAATAAATTATTCAAAGCATTGAAATAACTTCCTTTCTGTTATGTATCTTTCTTGCTCTTAACTTTTAAAGGAAATCTTTTGTCCTTAGTAAAATTAACATTCATTGGGCAAGACTGGTATTGAACCAACAGCTACCCCTTCCAAGTGAAATACCTAATTGTGTTTCTCTCATACAATTAGGTTACAAACTTGGCTAAAAAAAGTAGTGTGTGAAACCAAGCCCAAGTGAAAATGTGCTTGGTCAGGAAAATTGCATGTTGTCAAAATAAAATACCGTACCGGTCTAAAGTTTCTTTTTTTTTTGGTGAAAATAAACTGTGTCTTTATGTATTATAATCACCCAGTTTTTTTCTTTTTTTTCTGTTGGCTCTAAACTCAAGGCCAGATTAATAGCAAATTTGATGGGGTAGGTGTGATTACTTAGATCAATAGGAGTTCATCAATGTGAATATGAGCTTACAAACTGCACCACTGGGACTTATTTTCCTCAGCAAAATATGCTCCATGCTTTCCCACATAGATGGCCATCTTATATGTCTTAAATTGTGAATATACAGAACACATTTGGAATGAAGATATATTACTTTGTGCATTACTACCTCACTGGACTGGGGTATCACTGTCCACATTACTAGTGAACCAGTGTTAGATTTGCCAGTCTAATAAAGAATACATAATTTTTCAGAGAGTTAAAGCTGTTTGTGTTCCCACCTTCAGTGACTCTGGTTGCCCTTAATACGAAATTTGTATTCATAGAAATTGCTTCTTGCCTGTCAGGTATTGATGAGATAGCCTTATCCAAGACTGACTCCAGCAAAGTGTATGAATAGCAGTGAATTTAAAAAAGGATCCATTAAAAGAAGTTCCATTACAAACTCTTGTATTGATTTCACAAAAAAAATCTGCTGTAAATAAAGAACTTAAACATTTTATGTGGGCCTAAGTAGCTGGTGTAACACCTCAAGTCTAAGCCACATGCTGCCCTTTACACATATTCCTTTGAAGATCATTTCTGAAAGAGAGAGGAGTAGGTGACAGCATGGTTCAGTTATAGCTCAGACAGTAGGAACAGTAGGAGAATAGTTTGGTGCCTACAATGAGAATTAAGTCATGACTGTCCTTAGAAAAAGACTCAAAACTTCAGCCAGATGGATGTGACATGGACATTGGTCATGATTTAAAGAAGGAAGTAAATAAGAGGATGCTATTTATTGAGGAAATTGAGTGGATCTGTAGCTCACAAGGTGTGTGAGCATGTATTCTCTAGTATATTGGAGCCTATCAGTGTCATGATGGATCTAGCACAGTCTTTTAAAGTCACTTTTAACAAGCACCAGCAACTAGAAGGTGTATCGAAGAAAAAAGACTTGAAAGCTCAACTCAGTGGAACTAAGAAGAGCTTAAAGAATAGGCATAGAACTACCACAACACTGTGCCAAATGAGGCATAGAGAATCATATATATTTCCACAAAGGAGTATGCACAGTGTGAGCTAAGTGCATATTTTGCAATTTTCACCTAGAAAAACAAACAAATAACAGAAAATTTCTCAGACAAAATGTTTGTGTTTGGTTTGTTTGGTTTTTTTTGTAACAACCAGAACATCTTAGGTAAAGACTGCCCACCAGATTCACAACATTTTATAGTTCAGCTGACTGCATGCTTTTTCTCAGTAAAGGTGAAGTCTCTGAAGATAGAGAAAGCAAATTCAGCAGGAAAAATACTTTGATACTGTAGTTATGTCTATTCTAAAATGACAGGTTTTGTTGGGATGAAGTTATTCAAGATACTGCCCTAAATGGCAGAGGAGATTTTTCATTCTTCTGAAATATAATGGAAAGGAGAATTCTGTGACACAAGGGCATTCAAAAACTCAAAACCCTTTGTTGGTCAGGCTGAAAAAAATATGGAGTTATAGCACAACAAGTAATATTTCTGAGGTGGCAGGGGCTGATAAACTGATAAAGCGAAGTTGATGTTTTGGGACAATAAAAAACACTAGCAAGGAGAGGTTTCTGGTGCAGAAAATATACTTCCTAAAATTAACTTACATAATTTCAGAAAATGCTATGTAACTTGGCATGTCCTAAAAGAATGAAAAAGATTAAGATTACACCTTCTTAAATTTAGTGTTCTCATTGGCTTTCCACCCTTCTCAGGTTGCCTTCTGTAGAAATGACATCTCATGGCATACTGTTGTCATCTGCCCACATATTTTATGGCAAAAATGCTAAGGTTATTTCTTAAACTATTGGTCCAGTCCCATTTAATTTGGTACAAAATCCAAATAAATGTAACATACTTTAAAATCCTGGTAAAATTAGCTAGTGGAAGAATGGCAAAGGGCCCATACAAGCACTGGCTTTGAGATATAAAAGCACTGAGAGACATACAGGTAGTTGTACACAGCTGTGGAACTCCTAAGGAGATCTGATGCCTCTTGGCCTCTGAGCACTAATGTGGATTTTTCTCTGGCACTACTTGTTCTGCTGCAATGATGGTTGATCCCATTAAACATCCTCAAACTGAAAGGCCTCTTAAATCACGTAGAGTCATGACATGCTCCACTTCTTTTGAGCCATATGTTCTGGACTAAATCAGTACTGTACTCTTTGCTAAAATGTTTTCATAATCATTTTAATAACTCAGTTCTAAATAACCTGCTCCAGTGATTTTTCAGTGGCTACAGAACAACGGGGGCTCAACTTACCAGGCTCCTTTTCTTTTTTTTTTTGTCCCCTCTTTTTGAAGATCCTTCATTCTTTGGCACTTAATTTCTTATTTCCTTGCTGGTTATTGATTAGTTTTTCTTTGTAATGCAGTAGTTAGGGCAGTAGTGTCCCAACGCTTTTAAAACTCAAGGAAAAAACCCCAAACCAACATGACCCAATGTTCTGAAGAAAGGCATTTTTGAAGGCAGAACTGCTTAAAAGACTTTCATTATTTTCAAAGTAGGTGGATATCAAGCACGACTAAATGTTAGAAAAGGTTTTCTTTGGTATCCAAGATGGCTATACAGTTACTGACTTCAAAGTAGTAATTTAGTTAAAATAAATGCAAGCCATGTAACTCCTTTGCCACCTGGCATATGCTCCCAGAGTTCAGCTTTCAGTACTTTTGTCAAAGTGTTGTCAACGCAATGGATTTTCCCAGATCCATATTCTGAGACAAATTATTTTAGGAATTCTAAATTTTAAAATATTTAGATTTTAAATGATTCATTCTTAAGGGCAGCATATCCTATGCAATTATTTGGATCTGAATCACTCTGTTTTAGCACTTTCTTAAGTCAAGTCTTTTCTCAAACAATTTGACCTCAACTGACAACTTCAAATGTATGAATTTCCTAAACATATTATCAGCTGGGAGCAGGTAGTAGTTATAATTACTTGTTAGCTAATATTGTACACAGAACAATTATGTTTGGAGAGTTACATAACCTTGGATTGGTCTGAAATAAGCTTACAAATTTATAAAACACTGAATGACCTCTGAACAAGACAAAAAATAATTAAAAAAGAAATA